>JAMPIV010010513.1:0-125751 GCA_024509875.1 Oreohelix idahoensis | reverse complement strand
GTGTCAATTTCTTTGATTGCCGTTTTAATTATTCATTAGTACTGTATAATTCCTCAAGTTGGGTTGATACTTTTGGTATAATAGTTCAGTTTCTGTTGTTATCTTTGAAGTCTTGCATGTGTCCTATACCTGGAACGAATTTACTATTGGTTTTGATGTTTATTTAAGTACATTTTTTTTTTTCTACTGTGTTGAGTTAAGCCTTTCTGCTGACGTAGATTTTTTACCTACTTTGGCATTGTTAACCATTAATTATGAGTTTTACTTTCAGAATATATATACAGTGTAAACCTCGGAGATATTGCGGATTCGGTTCCAGACCACAATAAAGCGAATATCGCAATAAAGCGGGTCATACCCATTTTTTGTGTTGCTTCCCAGTCCCATATAAAAGCCTAAAATCATGTTTACACTATGTCTATTAAGTGCGCAATAGCGCCAGGTCTGTGTTATTATAGAAAAACAGTGTATTGTAAAATTTAAAATACTTTATTGCTAAAAAAAAATGCTAATCATCATCTGTGCCTTCAGCGAATCGTAATTTGTTGCTGGTGGAGAGCCAAAATCTATAGGAAGAAGAAGGCACGTTCTAATAAATAAAGATAAATAATTTTTTTTGAAAAAAAGCGCAATAACTGCGAAGCGCAATAAAGAGAGATATGCCTGTATATATATATATATATATATATATATATATATCTATATATATATATATATATATATATATATATATATATATATATATAAATATTAAATATATATATATATTATGGTCATTCCTTCTGTCGTCTTTTTAGATTGTTGCTTTTGTTTTTATGATATATTGTTTTACTAATTTGTGTACTGTTTGTGGGGACTTGGTACCTATTTAATTTTCTACATTTAGTTCTATTTTGCAGTTTGTACAGTAATCTGTGATATTTTGCCTGTGTTGGTCATATTTTTTGCATTCCAGAAAGACATATTTAATGGTATAGGTTCATAACATTCTTCACAGATGGGTTCCTCTATTATAAAGTAGCCAGTTTCTAATCTGAGCCAGAGTAGTTTTTTAATTTATTGGTATTTTTAGTTCGTCTTGTATTTGACATGTTTGACTTGTTCTTTTTATTTTACAGCTGGTATACATGTCTTCCTTTTGTGCTTTGATCCAATGCTATTCTCCATTCTTTGGTTATAGTCCTTGCTATTAGACTCTTCGTTCCGAATCTCCCTAGCCCTGTTTCTATTTTGTTATTGCTATTTCTTCCTCTCTTGGCTTCCCTGTCAGCGAGTTCGTTTCCTGTTATGCCAACATGAGATGGAATCCATGCTAACATGACTTTGCTCCCAGCAGTATTTAGGTGCGTATTTATCTGTAATATTTCTTCTACAATATCGGGCCTGCTACTCTAATTTCTGTTATTGATTGCTTGTATTGATGAGAGTGAGTCTGTGAGAATTGTTACTGTCTGTGGTGGGTTCTCTGTAACTACTTCTAAAGCCGTGAGTACTGCTACTAATTCTGCCGTGAGATGGATGCGTTTCTTCTTGTTACTTTGTATTTCTTCCTAATTCTCTATTTTTTTATGACTACTCCTGCCCTA
This sequence comes from Oreohelix idahoensis, assembly GCA_024509875.1. Taxonomy (NCBI): domain Eukaryota; kingdom Metazoa; phylum Mollusca; class Gastropoda; order Stylommatophora; family Oreohelicidae; genus Oreohelix; species Oreohelix idahoensis. Next base: position 124,165 of record JAMPIV010010513.1, on the reverse strand, counting down.
GTTGATCGTCGTCATCATTAGACCCATGTGTATATATATAGTCAAGCTGTTTTCTATGTACTGTTTTATGTGCTCTAATGCTTTCTCTTTAATAAGCTTGGGTCGTTACAAATGTTAATTATCTCTCTGAGGTGGGAGTCTGTTTTCGGTACTTTAAAATCCAATAGTGGGATTTTTCCTTTTTATTGACTACTACTGTTTATTATATTGTATATGTATGGGTAATGATCTAATTCTTCTATCGTTTTCCACCCAGCAGGATTATTTATTGTTGTCAAATGGTATGTGTCCCTTTGTTTGAGTATTTTTGTCAAAGGTTTTGTGCGCTGGGTGTGTGGTGTCTTTTATCACTTTTGCCCAGTAGTTTAGTCTCAGCTCCTGTCTTCACAGTTCCAGTGGCATGATACCCAACACTACATCTAGTGCTTCCACAGATGTTCCTTTTGACGCTCTGCTATGATTGGCAGTGCTTGATTTTGGATTAAATCTAATTTCTTTTTATAGCTGGGGGCCGATGATTCATAGACTATGCTGTCGTAGTCCAGCATACCTCTTATGAATGCCTTGTAAAAGCTGATCATTGTCTTGTTGCTGGCTCCTCAGCCGTTACCTTTTATGTATTTTAGAATATTTATTAGTCCTCTGCTGCTTTCTACTAGTTGTTCTATGTGCGTATTCCAGTTAAGTTGTTGGTCTAATATCATTCCCAGAAACCTACTCGTTTTGACAATGTATACTGTTTATTCATTTTTTTATATAAATGATACTATTTTTAACTATCCGTCATCTACTAACGATCGTTCCTATGTTTTGTTTTTTTGGGGTTTTTTTTTGGGGGGGGGGGGCATTTAAATGGAATCCCCAAGTGTTCATCCACTCTGACACCAGGTCTATTTGTTTTTGCATTATTTTATACAGAAATGGTAGATTTGTACCACTTCTTCAAATTGCAGCATCATCTGCAAACGGGGAGAGACGAATTTTTAGATATTTAAGTTCTTCAGTGAGGTCATTCACTATAATTGTCAAGATGGTTGTCAAGGTCACAGAGCCCTAGCGGATACCATTTTGTTGTTCAAATAAGTCTGATCCTTTATTATTTATTTGCACTGTAAAAAATCTCTCTTGTAAGAAGTTTTATAATAATTATATGTCCTGCCTATTATGCCTGTTTTCTTTATCTTGTGGATGGCACCTTTTCTCCAACATTCACCATAAGCGTTTGCCACATCTAAGAAAATTGCTACTGTTTTTCATTCTTTTAAATCCTATTTTGACTTCATGTTTTAGTTAAAGTAGTTGATCGACTGTGCTATGCCGACTTCTAAATCCTGCCTGCGTTGGGCTATAGAAGTTTTACTTTTCTAAATGAAATTTTATTCTGTTGTTAATTATGGTTTCCAAAACTTTCCCTAGGTGTGAAGTTAGTGATATTGGTCTGTATGAGCTGACATCATGCGCTTCCTTATCTGGTTTTAGTATAGGGATTACCACAGCTACCTTCCGTGCATGTGGAATCCTTTCTGTGTGCCAGACTTTATTGAAAAGGGATGCCATGATTTTATGCGTTGTGACATATTATGGAAATAGCTTCATATATCTTTTTTCATTATCTACACTTTTCTTTTACCTTTTCTTCCACCTATGCACGTTTTAACTTAAACCCCTATATGCTCAGATATCCGTCTCTCTTTCTCATTAGCACGCATATTTTATTGCTGCTCGCTATTTTTCTTTGATGATGTTCAACCAGCAGACCATTTAGCCACGTTGATCTGTAATTTATTCTTAACACCTGCGATCGAGAATCGTTGTAAAGATAAGACAGCGATCAAGGATGAATTACATTTAGTACTAGTGCAGATAAATTTTGGAACAAAAGGGAGATAATTTCTATTAACTTTTCCTGAGTATATATATATATACTAGAGCATTCTAACTCTAGTTATCCAGTACTCGACAGATTCAGAAGACATCTAGCTGCAATTCTAGAATCACTCGTATTGAGTAGAGTTTCTTAGTTTTTGTTGGAGAATAGTCTTAGAAGTTTATGCGAAGGTAAATACTATACCAGTAGTTTTGAGTGATTTAAGTGGTAAATCGCCGATTATATTTTGCTAGATTTTGTGCAGAACGATTTACTTGATAGATCCGTCATATTATTTCTCTAAGATTTTACTGTGTTACAGTCGCTAGCAGGACAAATAATAATTTCTAGCTAAACTATGCCAGCTGTAAAATAAAATTCAATTAACTGCTAATAACCAGTCAGAGAATATTTTAACCAACTAGTAAAGGCACCGTTCATCATGAGTATTGACGAAATATGTATTTATTTCAAACTCATGATAATCGTTTTTTTTTTTAAGGCCAAGAATTTATTTCACGGGAATTTTAAACGATAAGACTAGCTTTAAGCTTGTAATTTGTAATTTAAAGTTAAATAACCGAAGTTAATATATTGTATTTTACGCGAGGTAGGACAGGAGTGAGAATACTATAGTATGGTTGAGCATTGTATTTTTCTCTTCCTTTATACAGTATTTGGGTCAAACCCAAAATCTACCAGCGGCTTCCATGTAAACCTGAGAGTAATCAAACTAAAGAACATTTCTTATATTAGTAACTGGGTTTTTTTTTCAAGGTAAACCTGTCTGAGGTTGTGTTTACACCCAGAAAGAGACAGAATACCAACCCAAAGAACATTAAGAGTGACTTGGTAACTGGCATTTGATTCAGATTTATTGTTCCAATCTCATTTACATTCAGTCCCATCGTGGCGACCTAACAAACCTTAACAATTCCGACGTTAGATCATTTGTAGTGTGACCAAGAGATTTATACTGAGAGAAGTTACCGACCTGACATTTCCTAAGTACTGGAAACCTAACGATTCTGACACTGTGAGCACGGAGACATATATTACCTGAACTGATTTGAGGTGACATAAACAGTAATCCAGAAAAAATATAATAGTAAAGCGAACGCTCCCCGGAGAAATTGGATTTAACCTGTCTCTGTAGAGACGGGGTTCTCTTTTGCCAAAATAACACTGGAGTTGCTGTGGATGTGTGTGACCTAAAGTTTGAGCCAGAAGGTGAAAATCAAGTTTGTAGGTAAGAACGAATGTCAGTGGCCACTGTTGTATGGATAGAAAGAAAGCAGGAATGAGTGGTTCTTTGATAGTGTAATTCATGTACCCACTTTGTATTTTTTTGGCTAAGTTCTTTTTTGCTAATATTGTTTCGCTTTCAGAATAGATTAACGTATAAACTCTGTTCTTTACTGTTGAGGGAATTTCTAGACAATAGCGTATACATCCTTGACTCTTTGGAGGTTAATAACTTTCTCCTCAACGAGATTTTTGTCTCAACAGAGGATAGGAGTATTACACCTATGAGTATAAATCTTTATTTAATTCATTAACCTATGTTTATTTGTATTTGATTTGATATTCAACATATTGCTGTTGTAAAGTTTCTTTATGATAAATAAAATTTACATAAACTTTATTTATGTGTGTCGGTCAGCTTGTCCCAAAAGATCCCTAATTCATTGACTTAGTTTTCACGTCTGTGCGTCTAACTGACGTCACTTATGTGTGTGTAGGTGAGTGGTGATATTGATATATATATATATATATATATATATATATATATATATATATATATATATATATATATATATATATATATATATATATATATATATATGAATATATATATATATATTGGGGTTGACTGTCTGACTAACAATTTCAGTTGTAGAGATAAACTGAATAAGAGAAGCTTCTCGAGTTCATGGACAGATTCTACTCAATTTTAAACCATCTCACTCGTGAAAATCTATTTCTTTACATTACCTTACCCTAAGCTATCACCGGGTCTAGTCTATTCAGAAGGGACCAATCTATGTCTTAATTCCCCTATCCAAATTCTACGACAGCCATCCTTCGTTTAGTGCCCCAACTCTGGTTCATTCTTTGCATCTCAGCCTCCACAGTCCTTCGCCAAGTTGTTTTTGGTCGGCATCTCTTTCGTTTTCCTTCTGGGGTCCATAGCATAGCTGTTCTTGTGACAGCATCGGGGTCCCTTCTGAGGACATGGCCAACCCAGCTCCAGCGTCTGCCAGCTATGATAGTGTGCATGTCTTCTTGCTTGCTCCGAGTAAGCAGATCTTGGTTGGTGATGGTATTCGGCCAAAAGATTCGGTGAATTTTTCTTAGGCATGTTGTGTGAAAAGAGGACAATTTCGACATTTCCTTCTCTGTAACTCTTAAACATTCCGCACCATAGAGACGCACTGAAAGCACAAAAGTCTGATATAATCTTAATTTTGTGCTTGTGCTATACTGAGAGGACTTCCGGATGTTGTTTAGACTAAAAATGGCTGTTCTTGCTGTGTTCATTTTGTTGTTGATGTCTTTGCTTGTCCGCTTTCCGGTGTTACTATGCATCCTAGGTATGTGAAGGTGTCTGTCTGTTCCAGTTGCTGATTCCTTACTGATATGCGCTCAGGGTTGCTGAAATTCAGCGTCATGATCTCTGACTTCTTTAGATTGATGTTCAAGCCCACCTGCTGGCTATATTTATTAAGTCTATCCGTTTTTTCCTGGATGTGTTGATTCGAATGTGCTAGCAGTGCAATGTCATCTGCATATTCCAGATCTTCCAATGTAGAAAATGTAGTCCATCTTATTCCTCTTGGACTGCTCTCTGTTGTCTGGCGCATCACCCAGTCTATGACTGTTAAAAATAGAGTGGTTGATAAGGGGCATCCCTGTGCTACTCCTGTCTTCACCTCAAAGGTTAGGTTGCGCTGCCCAACGCTACACGTAAAGTTTGCATAGAGGCTTTTTATGATTGACACTATGCAGCTTTGAATTCCATAAGCCCTCAGTAGTTTCCATAAACTGTCCCTATGTGTACTGTCAGAAGCCTTTTCAAAATCAACGAAATTAATGTACAGCTGTCTTTGCCATTCTGTGCATTGCTCTATAATGTTCCTGAGGGCAAATATATGATCAACGCATCTTCTGTTCTTTCTAAATCCTGCTTGTTCTTTCCTCAGTTTGTGGTCCACTGCTTTTGAAATTCTCTGTATAATTATCCTGCCTAGTATTTTGCTGGGAACTGAGAGAAGAGTGATTTCTGTCCAATTATTGCAGTCTGCAAGATCTCCCTTTTTGAGAAATTTGACAATTATTCCTTTGTTCCACTTCGTTGGTGTTGTCCCTGTTTTCCACACATGTGCAAATAGTTGTTCTAATAGTTCTGCTGCTTGCTCAGGGTTTGTCTTAAATAGCTCTGCATTTAAGTTATCATGGCCAGGATCTTTTCTATTCTTTAACCCTTTGATAGCTGTGACGATTTCTTCTTTTCGTGGAATGTCTGTATTAACATTGTGGTAAATGAGGTTAATGGGGTTATAAATTAGGGGTAAACGATTGAGGTCAAGCTGTGTAAGTTCCCTGAGTCTAATTGTTGATGGCGATGAATCTCAGAGTCCCTATCCGCCACCTCTCAGATCTCAATCTGTGTAAAATAGGCTCTGTGATGTTGTGTGGCTGAGTGTGTCTAGGGTAATGTATTTAATATATATGGACTAAATAAAATGTAAACAGAACTGTAACTCAATAATATCAAAGTGAGTAAGACTTTTGTTAAAGTTTAGGTAATTATCTTACAATTTATTCTCCCTGTACCTCACTTTCTTTTGGACAGGGAGTGTCAAACTCAATAAATTTATGTATGTGCACTATTTAAAAAGAATAACTGGAACTCTGTCCAAGTATCATATTTCTAGGAATAAAGATCACTATAAGAATTAAACCCACTGATCTGTCTATCTGCTTGTACGTATCACTGTTCATATGTTGGACAGATTGTTTTCTTCATCATATCACGGTGAGTTAAATATTTATTATTTTTATGATTGTGGTGGATTATTTGATGTAATACTTTCAGTGCCGGTATAACGGACTTATCTGATAAAATGAAGACAACTGTTGGCCCTTTGGTTCTAAAATACAGTCAACGGCCTTTAGAGCTGAAGAACTGGGGTAGCTGCGTCAAAAAGGCTGAGCGTTCCTCCCAAAGTTTCTCCCCTCAACCGGTTTCCTGCCACCAATAAGTATGCTGGTATAGGACCTGTAATAAGAGGAAAATGCCCTCTCCTTATAGATCTCATCTAATATTACATTCCACACACAAACACGGTGACAACTCACCCTGATCAGCTATGTGTGCTGATCATTGCACTAATCTGTATATTCCATTGTTTAACACCACTGCTGTGTAAACATTCTTCTACAGTGACAGTACCAAGCTCTTATTTCCTTCTCCAAGAAGCCTCTTCCATACAATAGATAGGGGTGTACAATACACGGCTTGTCATCCCTTAATATCTCTTACAACATCTTACACAGGGCTTTTCGTTCATACAATAGATAGGGTGTGCTTACTCTAGCACTGAAACCTGTGGATAAATTCTTTCTAACATTCTCTACATGATTTTACATAATATTTAAACATTTATAGCACTGACAAAGCCAATATCCCTTCTGGGTTACTGCATAGGTATGCGCAAAATTTGTAAGCCCCTAGCACATATTTTATGCCTTTCTTTCACTCCTAAGGACTGCATTCCTATCTTGGCTATCGTAACACACATAGTGGTCTGCATGTTAATTAAAGCAATACAAATATTTATTGTGCCTTACCCTCAAACAAGAATATCACATATCATGAGCTTGACTTTGGCAGTTAATGGGTTCTACCACTGCCTTAAGTGTCCAGACGGTGAAAGCTTTGGTCATAAAGACTCTCCCGCTGATGTCAGCTGTAGATAGTTTTATTTTCAAATGGCGGTTCTTGCCAGCAAAATGTTAATTGTATTTCCCTAAGCTACTCTACGCCTTGACCAATCAAAACGCGTGTTAAGAAATTTCAACCTTTCTCACGCAACCAAATTGAGCAGTTGACAAGTGTGTTTGTTCGTCTGTCTCAATTTTTATTTCTACCATATCTTTGTTATTAATGGGTCAATTTTAAATATAAAAAGGGATTATTTCTTCATATATAGTTTTAATTTAACCATTTCTTATTTATAGTGCTCTGTTCTCTAGACTAACATATTAATAAAATACTTGTTTAAGGCAAGAGAATTTGTTATAAGTGAAATTTTATGAGATATATTAACCAATATTAGCGCTACCCTTCAATACATCCCTTGTTATTTATAAATTATCTAAGTTTCTTTTCAAATGTCCAAGTTAGGTTTGATTTCCATTGTAACCCACCATCTATCTATCTCTCTCTCTCTCTCTCTCTCTCTCTCTCTCCACTCTAAACGAAGGAAAAAATTGGTTCGCTGCCAAGCTTGACGGCTTCCGTCATAAATATTGGGAAGGGTCGAGCTTGTGCGTGTGTGTTTTGGGGAAAGGGGGGGGGGGGGTTGGTATTTTTTTACGCTTGGCGTTAGAAAATTCAAACTTTTTAGTTTAAATATTAGCGGTTAGATGTGTCCAAGGCCAAACATGGAATTTATTTATAGATTTTTAACTGTAATAGTGGAAAATTCAAATGATGTTGTCCAAGTTTTAGCGGTACGTTTGACCTTGTCCTTGGCAATTTTTCAAATATAGTAGGAGTGGTGTATAGGTTGTAAATTTACGTTACCGGATTTTTGAATCGGGAAACTTTGAGCGGGGTGTGACACGGAGTACTTTACTACAAACATCTAGATCGTTTTCAGCCTCATGAACATTTAATTGTGTCTCTGGTGGTTGCTTGTTCAGAGTTTCTCTGAAATGCTCTGCCCATCTTGTTTCCTGTCCCTCAGCTGTCGTGATAAGATTTCCTTTCTTATCTCTTACTAATGTAATATTGTTTGCACCTCGTTTTCCGTTGATGATTTTGGTTATTTTGTATACTGTTCTTTGTTCATTTCTCAGTGCTGCCTCTTCTGCCTGTCTTGCAAGATCGTCTAGGAAATTCCTTTTGTTGGCTCGGGTTTGGCGTTTAACTTCCTTGTCCAGCTGACTGTACTGTTTGCTATATAGTTGCTTTAACCTGGGGGACTTCGCTTCTGTTTTCTTTCTTTTCATTTCCTTTCTCATCGTTATGGTGTTAAACGTTTCTGGTGTTATCCAGTCTTGCTTCTTCCTTTCCTTGAATCCCAAGCAAGATATATATGTTAGGTCACATGTTAGTAATAAAGTATGAAATGTAAATCACAACTTGCGCCAATCCTGACTCACAGACGTTTTGCTCAGATAAAAAAGAGACTCGAATCGGCCTTTTACACACGTCTGGGGTGTTGTTAATTTAATTTCCCCTCTCTGACTTCGTGTGCGTTCTTTCAGTTTCCTCAGTCCCGTTTCCTTTTTTAAAATGCTAGAGATTTTCTGTGCTATATTGTAAGTCCTCATAAATACGCATATAAAAGGTGTCCGGTATGTTAAGAAGGAATTCTGAATCTTATTCTTCCCTGTAGCAAGGTCTGTTATCTTGGCGAGCTATTTCTCAAGTGAAATAGCTTGAGAAAATGATGAGATTATATTCGCTGCCTTCCCACGCATTTGTAATGCGCGCCTCAAAAGGATCAGACGTCAGACTTGCCTCTCTTTTGTTTTACTACTAGCATTATAACTAGACAACAAGGTATTTTATATTTGGGCATGCCTGCAAAATAAAAGCAATATAGATATGAGTGTAGAATCATATAGAAACCAAAAGCCAACAACAATAACAGTTATTAACAATATCTTACAAAAGCACAGAGAAGTGCTATAAGACCACGTGAAGACAGCCTGACAACAGTAAAGAGACGAAACTGACATGTAAAACGGCCACATATCAAAATCACATAGGATACCAAATATGTTTCTTCGCAGCGTAGTACTAAGTAATAGAAGATAGGTCAAATAGAAAGAGAAAAAAAATTGAAAAAAAAACATTAATGGACATGTGTACTTGTGACGGAATTAAACAGACTAACACTGAAAATATAAAAGTAGTGACTACTTGGCACGCGCTCATCGTCTGAGATGCTCAAGAGTTATGGGACATGTCAAGTCACGTGGTCCATTAATATGAAAGATATAAGACCATTTCTCAACAAAGCTAAATAATTAATTTTTCGAATTTATAATTTCCATCTTTCAACTTCTTGATTTCCATGTTTACACAATGGGCTGATCATTCATCCATAACCCTCCACTCCCAAAGGAGCATAGGCCTTCAACAAACACATGCCAAGTCCTCCTGTCCCGTGCCATCATCTCAAGTTCTTTCCATGTTCTCCTCATCATTTTCACCTCTGTTTCCAACTCTCTTCTCCATGTACTTCTTGGTCTTCCTCTGCCTCTCTTGCCCTAAGGGTTCCAGAACAAGGACTGCCTTGTAATGCTATCAACAGGTTTCCTCAGTGTGTGTCCTATCCATCGCCATCGTCTTCTTCTCATCTCTTGTTCCACTGGCACTTGTCTAGTTCTTGTCATCAGTTCCACGTTGGTAACCTTGTCATACCATTTTAATCCCTCTATTCTACGCAAGCACCCATTTATGAAAGTCTGTAGCTTTTTGGTTGTTGTCTTTGTTGTTCTCCATGTCTCCGAGCCATACATTAGGACTGACTTCACATTTGAGTTGAAGATTCTTATTTTCGTGTTGGATCCTATTTCTCTTGATCTCCATATATTTCCCAATGCAATGAAAGCTCCTCTTGCCTTTTGTATTCTTATTTTGATATCACTGTCTGTCCCTCCAACTTTGTCTATATTGCTGCCAAGATATGTGTATGATTCTACATCTTGAATTGGTGTTTCTTCAAGTTCAACCATGTTATCATTACCTGCATTTATTCTCATTATTTTTGTCTTTTCCCTGTGTATTTTCAGACCCAATTGCTGTGACCTCTCATCGAGTGTTTTCAATTTGTCCTGCATCTGATTACGGTTATGGGACAGAAGAGCCAAGTCATCAGCTAAATCCAGATCATCCAACTGCTTAGTCAGAGTCCACTGGATTCCATTTCTGTTGTGTGTTGTCGATGATCTCATAACCCAATCTATTGCCAGCAAGAAAAGAAATGGAGACAAGAGGCATCCCTGTCGCACTCCTGTTCTTATCCCAAACGGTTCTGTAAGCTGTCCTTCGTGAAGAACTCTGCATGTCATGTCTTCATATGTTTTCTTTATTAAATTAATGATCTTCAGGGGAACTCCATGATGCCTCATCAATTTCCAAAGTGATTCTCTGTCTACACTGTCAAATGCCTTTTCGTAGTCCACAAATCCGATGTATAGTGGTGAATTCCATTCCAGACTTTGTTCAACTATTATTCTCAAAGTGGCTATCTGGTCTGTACATGATCTGTTTTGTCGAAAACCTGCTTGTTCATCTCTCAGTTTCTTGTCTATGGACTCTTTTAATCTCTCAAGGATAATCCTGTTTAATACTTTTCCTGGCACTGATAGTAACATTATTCCTCTATAATTTGTGCATTCTTGTAAATTTCCCTTCTTAGGCAACTTAACCAGATATCCTTCCTTCCATTCTGCTGGTATCTCTTCTTTTTCCCAGACTTTACCAAGTAATTTATATAACATCTCTGTAGCCGTGTCGATATCTGCTTTGATGGCCTCTGCTGGAATGCCATCAGGTCCAGACGCTTTTCCCTCTCTTAGAAGCTTTATGGCTTTCTTTATTTCTTCCTTCGTTGGTCTTTCACCGTTAATTTGTAGCTCTTCTTCTGCTGGCTGGATGTCCGGCGGGTTTTGTGGAGCTGCTCTATTGAGAAGGTCCCCAAAATATTCTGTCCACCTCTTCATTTGCTCTTGTATATTGCTGAGCAGTTTTCCATTCTTGTCTTTTATGAGGCAACTTGTTTGCGTGTATTTCCCTGTTAGCTTCTTTGTGCTGCTATACAGTTCTCTCATATTTCCTTTGGCTGCAGCATCTTCTGCCTCTCTTGCCAACTCCTCAATATACTTCCTCTTGTCTCTTTTGATACTTCTTTTTACTTCTTTGTTTGCTTCTGTGTACACTTCTTGAGCCTTGGCTTTGGAGCTTCTAGTTTTGCTTGTGTTTAACTCTGCTTTCTTGTTTTTTCTGTCTTTTATCTTATTGATGGTTTCTGTTGTTATCCATGCTTTTTGTTGTCTTTCCCTTTTCCCCAGTATTTCTTCACATGTCTCCTTCCATACTGTTTTGACCTGCTGCCAATAGTCTTCTGTATTCTCTACATCTTCCAGCTGTTGGAGCACTTGGAATTTGTTGGATACTGTGACCGCAAATTTGTCTCTTGTTTCTTGATTTTCTAGCTGTCCTACATTAAACTGTTGTCTATAATTTTGCATTGTTGCATATCTCTTGAGTTTCATTTTTACTTTGGCTATCAGAAGATGGTGATCTGATGCCACATCTGCTCCTCTATATACCTTTACATCCTGCAATGATGATCTAAACTTCTTGATTATGCATATATGATCAATCTGATTTTCTGTTCTATGGTCTGGTGATATCCATGTTGCCTTGTGTATTCTCTTATGTGGAAACATGCTTCCTCCTATAGCCAGTTGATATGAAGCACAGAAGTTTGCGAATAGCTCTCCATTTTCATTCATTACTCCTAGCCCATGTTTTCCCATGACTTCTTCAAATCCAGTGTTGACTGTACCTATCTTTGCATTCAAATGAGCTGATCACCTGTTTGTCAAACATTTTGATTGCATGTTTTGCCCGGGAGCCTTGAGCTTTTTGGGTCACCTCTACACTCTGTTTACGGGGTACAAGAGGTTCCGATTAAGAAAGAAAGAGAAAGATGTCCATGTTTATTATTTCTGTTATGCCTTTTACGTATTTTTTGTCTTGTCTAACACAAATAAAATTGTGTCACTGCGGTATCAACACTAATGCTGACATACAAGTTCTGTTTAAGTATTAAGACACGTACACACTTATGCACACATCAGTTTGAAAAAAAAAATTATGGTTGAAAGCCTAAACAAAACGGTACTACAAACAGCCACTGAGTCTATTAGCAGAGAGACAAGACAGAATTACAAACCATGTTGAACTGAAGAACTACACAAGTTTGGTGATGAACTACACAAGATAGAGACAGAACAGAATTACAAACCATGTTGAACTACAAAAGCTTGATGATGAACTACACAAAATAGAGAGAAGAAACAACCGAAGACATTCATAAACACTTATCACGGGAGAAATCAGATTTCTTTACGCCTAACCACAAATTTGTAAGGGGAAGTAGCATTTATTTATTTGCAAGGGGAACAAAACAATTAATAAAATTAATACTAAATTAAATAAAGCTTTTACTTTTGTAAATTAAATATATCCAGTTAATTTAACAAATAATGTAACACAAAGTGCGTTATGAAAATTATATGGTAATTAAATTGTATATTATTTAAACCTTTTTTTTTTATTGTATTTTATCAATAATTTTTAAAATTTTTTTTGTCGGATACAAGTTTTAAAGTATATGGTCTGTCACTCTCAATGCAAATATATTTTATTTTGATTCCGTTGATTTCGTTGTTTTGAGCACCAAAATGTGTCGTCAGCGCTAAAGAGCGCTCTTCATCAAATCATGAACACTTACTTACTTAGTCGTTCCCCTTCTACTGTGAGGTGTAGAGGTTTGGAAGAGAGGGCGCCAGACTATCCTATCGGCTGTCTTCCTCGTGGCCTGGATCCATTCTAGCCCTCTGTCCTTTAAAGACTATCTAATGTTGTCCTCCCAGCGGACTCTGGGTCGTCCTGGGGATCTGGATCCCAGGCTCGTTGTTTCCCATGCTTGTCGTGGTAGCCGATCTTCTCCCATTCTGCAGACATGGCCAAACCATCTTAGTTGGGACTGTTCTACTTGGGTCTGCAGGGGTTGGGATTTTAGGACTTGACGTATCGTCTGGTTGCGGACCATGTCTCTTCTTGTTACTTCACCCACCTTCCTCAGATACCTCATATCTGAGGTTTGGATCTGGCTTTTATGGGTTGTAAAATCATGAACACACTGTAAACGTGATGGTTCCATGAACCACTAAGTCAATGATGATCAATACTCACACACAAGGTCAAGTATTTACAAATATCTCCAAACGTTTACAATGATTGTCAATATTCACACACAAGGTCAAGTATTTACAAACATCTTCAAACGTTTACAATAATGATCAATATTCACAAACAAGGTCAAGTATTTACAAACATCTCCAAAAGTTTACAATGATGATCAATACTCACTCATAAGATCAAGTATTTACAAAGATCTCCAAACGTTTACAATGATGGTCAATACTCACACACAAGGTCAAGTATTTACAAACATCTCCAAAATGTACAATGATGATCAATACTCACAGAAAGGTCAAGTATTTACAAACATCTCCAAACGTTTACCGCTACTGTTTTTATTTAAATATAATACCTGGATTAACACTGTGCTTTATAAAAGAATTAAACAGAGTCTTCCCATGATGCATACCTTAGAGCTGTCAAATATTATCTCCTCTGCGATCTCTCTATCATCATCACCATTCTCCCTTGGCCATTGACTGACATGACAAAGCAGTCCCCGGCCATCACACCTTGCGATCTCTCTATGGGCTAAATTATTTGTTCCGTTACACCTAACGGCGTTTTGGTAATCAGATACATCATTGTTTTTTTTTGATCATTGACAAGCAAAGGATTCTGTCCGCTGTCCCCGAACTTGCCCTGACTCTATGTTGTGCCATAAAACCAATTTATGAAACAGAACGTTTCACAGCCAAATTTTATTCGGGACAGACAAAAAAAAGTCAACGACCAGTGCACCTATAGATATAATACACATTTAAGTCGTTACTGTTTTACAACACCAAATATATGCCGGCTTATGTTTAAGTCGTTACTGGCTGTAAATATTTTTTATTTCTTTGTTCTTCGTGATTTTATAGAAAGGTCCTAATATTACCACGAAATTTGTAACCCGCAGCAACCACATTCAATGTTTCAAAGATGTTGTGGTGTACTGGCAATGGTAAACTGATTCTCAGCCATACGCGTTCTAGAATAAGCTAAACAGTATAGTACTGAGGACACCTTTCATTATGGTGTCTAGGCCTTATACAAGCAGATTATCTTATTCGTTTAGGTGCAGCCATATGTATATATATATATATATATATATATATATATATATATATATATATATATATATATATATATATATATATATATATATATATATATATATATATATATACACGAAAAAAAATATATATATATATAGCAAATTCTGTCTGTCTGTTACCTTAAAACTCGAGAACGGCTGAACCGATTTTGACGCGGTTTTCTCAAGCGTACTCGACATGTCTCCGTATAAAGATTTAAAGATATATATATTTAATTCGATAAGGCTGCTAGACTTTAAGAGCAATATCGAAACAATGTAAGATGGACTTTTAGGGTTTAATAGTTCTACTAAAAAGTCCGTGATGGCATATACCCCAGATAAATAGATAACTCACAATAAGGATTTTTATTTTTTATTTTGTTGGCTGGAGTTTGGCGTTTAACTTCCTTGTCCAGTGTCGTAGATTTTAGATAGGAGAATTAAGACTTGGGTTGGTCCCTTCTGAATAGGTTGGAATGAGTGATAGTCACAGTGTGAGATAGAACTACAAAAAATAGATTTCCACGAGTGAGGTGGTAGAATAGTGATAGAGGCTGTCTCTGAGAGCGGAAAATCTTCTCTCTCTCTCACCTATCATCTACGACAGATCTAAAGTAGTCAGACAGTCAAACACATATATATTAACTATATATATATATCCACTCACGTGCATGCACATTCAAGTGACGACAGGTAGACACACAGACGTGGGAAACTATAATAAATGATTATATAGATATTCTAGAACGAGCTTACTAACGCACTGATTAGTTCCAAGAGAAAAACTTTAATTATCATTTAAAATTTCTTCACAACACATAGAAATTACATCAAAACATATACAAATAGTCATAATATATCAAGAGAATGCTACAAGGATGATAGCCCCCTTATGATATTAACTCTAGGTTTAGCCCACAGCCCCGTTATGAGACAGATGATGGCCCAAAGAGTCACAAATACATATGGTTAGGGTCTAATATTTCTTTCCCTTTAAGGTATGAACAGACTGGATACTCTGATCTAGTATAAGGGAATATATAGATATATAGTTATCAATGAGTCTTGAAACAGCCGTTGACGTTTTTCTTCAGTATTTATTGTGGACGCCACAGTGACAAAATGGTTACGCAAATGTGTAGGCACATCAAACAGTCATTATCACAGCAACATTCAATACAGCAATAGACGGTAGACAGCATTACAATGATGAGTCAGATGCATGTTATATTTCATAGTGCTGTAAATGTAGTCAGGTGGAAAACTCCATCCTTTTCTATAACAGCCAGGAGATAACCAGATGTATGAGATCAGTTCACTCTCCTTAGTTTGACTTCAGCAAGACAGACACGTCTGCCGAAGTATAAATAATGTCCTCAAAAATCCTCTAGATAATAAAGGTTTTCCAAACCTAGTTCATTTAACAAAGTAGCAAGTAATGGTCCTTGGTACATGCATCAACCGATGCAGTACAATGCAGCGACATGTGAGCTGGGAAAAAAACATCTCGTGACGACGACTTTCGCAGACAGGCTATGAATCGAAATCGCTCACGACCCAAAATCGATAGAGTTAATGAAAAAAAGTCAATTTACCTTGCTTTCAAGAAATACAGAAATATCACGCCTCCCGGCATGTGCAAATACACTAGAGGTATTATCCCGAATAAACGAAATATCCATAAGAGGACTACACATCCCTGACAGAACAAAAAATAGCGGAGATCCCCTCTTCAACGAGGCATCTCTTTCGCCATTCCAAATCGCTCACTCCACTAGTGGTGGGCGGAAACCGATCGACCCAGAAGCAAGACAAGTCATGCGCAGTCCAGCGCAAAATGACCACAGCTCAAACTTAACTGCATTCGATACCAACGCGAGAAGACAAATGCTTACCGAGAAAAGTGACAATAAATTTCAAGCAGTTGTTGCCCTTGCGTTATAAAATAGATATTGTAATAAAATGATGTTGCGAGAATTTATCACGCAACATATCACCACCTCCTCCCGATAAAAAAAAATGTGGAACATATTTTTTTTTTTAAATATCAAAGAGCATGCGATAAGCGGCTCAAAACGCACGAATTATGCGCTGATAATTAACTAAATTGCCAAACAATAGGCTAATTATAAAGTGTCTGGTGAGGATATACCTCAACAGAAAAATAAATATGTCTCAAAAAATATTCACATCGGGGAGGTGTCACCAACACACATCACGTTAGCATGTAAACACAATATACGTATGCAAGTTACTATAATCATCATTAAACAGCATACTCTAATATTGTCTTTAAAAATGGATGTACAAATCTGATAGGAAAATTTAAATAGTACATTCTTTGACATGTAATGACATAAGTACATGGTAAAGTTAAACTACATGACGATCCAGGACATATGCTCTGGCATTCCGAGGGTAAGTACACAATCTAGAACTCGTCATGCTTGATACTAGTAAGGTAAGTCCTCAGCTCAACAATGACATTCTGAGAAAGTACAAGCAATATAATGCTAATTAATAACTAATATGCTTCATAAGGTACAATACATTATTAATAATTGTGGCTGTTTAGTAAACTAACGGCCCTTATATTAACTACTCAGTCCTCCTCTATCATCTTAAAAAACGAACAGAAGAAGATGACAACAACGCACGATAGTGTGTACATATAAAGTGAGTACAGATGTGCTAATCAATTGTAGTAATATAGGTGTGTTATGACTCTGTAATATATGGAAATATAGGACAGAAGTATTAGTTGGAGTCATGTGGGCATCTAGACAAAATGTCAGCCATCACATTATCCGCACCACGGATAGCTCGTACCGTGAAGTGAAAAGGTTGAAGAGCTATAGCATATCGAGTGGATCTCGAACTCTTCAAATTCTTAGTCTGAATAGCTGTAAGAGCTTTCTGATCAGTCTCTAGAATGAAATGTGCGCCCAGGAGGAATCTTTGTAGCTTTAGAATTGACCAAACCATCGCTAACAACTCACGGTCTAAAACCGAGTAGTTCCTCTCTGCCGCATTTAGTTTTCTAGAAATGTACATAACAGGATGCAGAGTATTTGCATATTCTTGCATCAGTGCTGCTCCAATCCCAGTGGATGAAGCATCACTCCGAAGAACAAAAGTCCTATCAAGAGTAGGTAATCTTAAGATGGGAGGAGAAGAAAATATATTCTTGATTTGGTCTAGTGAAGATTGGCATTCTTCAGACCAACGGACCAGATTAGGCGAACCTTTCTTCAACAATGTTGATAGAGGTGCCATGATCGAAGATAAATTTGGAATAAATCTCCCATAAAATTGAATTAAACCTAAGAGACTCCTAACTTGTTTCTTCGTTTTAGGAACAGAGATGTTCAGTATTTTGGAAGTATTGTGGTCTTCTGTCTTCAAGAGACCATGACCAACACGATGACCCAGGAAAGAGATTTCACCAAAACCAACAAAAGCTTTAGAAGGTTTTGCTGTCAAATTATTCTCACGTAGAGTGGACAGTAAGTCATATAACCCTAAATAGTGATCTTCCCAGGTATCACTGAAGAGACAGATGTCATCTAAGTATGCGATGACATCCGAACGATGTGACAGAATTCGACGCATCATGCGAACGAAAGTGGCAGGGGCGTTCATGAGACCAAAAGGCATAACATTCCATTGAAATAGACCCCTAGGTGTAGAAAAAGCAGTAAGAGGTTTGGCATGCTCTGCTAAAGGCACTTGCCAATAACCTTTAGACAAGTCAAGTTTAGTGAAGAATCTAGAATTAGAAAGTCTAATCAGTAGATCTTCTAACAAAGGCATCGGTTCAGCGTCGAACTTTGTGACCTGATTCAATTTGCGATAATCAACGCAAATTCGTATGTTCTTATCCTTCTTCCGGACAATAACCATGGAAGAAGAATATGGTGAAGTCGATGGTTCAATTATATTTAATTGAATCATTTCATCCAATTCCTTTTCCACTTGCGACTGAAAGTGTATAGGAATAGGATACGGCCTAACCCTAATTGGATTATTGTCGGTAAGAATTATGTCATGTTCTATGACATCTGTGTGTCCAGGAATGTCAGTGAGAACATCCTGAAATGTTTGTAACATCGACAAGTCTCGTCGATGTTCGTCACCAGAAAGATTAGGAGAAACAGAAACGTTTTTCCAAGATTCCGTGGAATGTAATGGAACCACTGGAAGGGGAAGGTTGACATCAGAGAAGGTAGCTTCCTCATCCTGTATGACAGACAGGGATGAATAATGACCGTGAGGTGCAGGAGCATCATCCGTTGCCTGGAAAATAGGCAGCAAATAGTCCGGACGTTCGTGAAATTCCGAAAGCATGTTTATGTGGAAAGTTTTATGCTTTCCATCAATATCGACCACATAGTCAACATCGGAAATCCGAGAGACTATTGCATACGGACCTTTCCATGCAATAAGAAGTCTATTTTCCCTACTGGGGAGTAGGACGAATGCTTTGTCACCTGGACAAAGTTGTCGTAGACATCTATTCTTGTTAGCGAACTGCCTTGCCTTCTCTTTAGCAATTTCTGATGATGAAGCAGTTGCTAGCTTACACGCCTCAATGATCTTTTGTCTAAGAGCAATGACATACTCATATGAGGATTGAGTTTCATCGCTAATATCATCGGCAGTGATGAGATCGTGTAATAAAGACATAGGGCCGCGTGGACGCGCGCCAAAGACAAGTTCGAAGGGAGAAAATCCTGTGTGTTCATTAGGGACTTCTCTATAGGCAAAGAGAGCCGCGGGTAAAACCCTGTCCCAATCTTGAGGATGATCTTCAGTTATCTTACCAAGCAAAGTCTTGAGCGTTCTATTCAGACGCTCAACTAACCCATTAGACATAGGATGGTAGATACTACTGAGAGATCGTTCAATATGTAAGGTAGACATTACCTGTGACATAGTGTCAGATATGAGTTGAGTGCCATGGTCTGACAATATTTCTCTGGGGAACCCCAAGCGAGAAAATATCAACCAAAGAGCATCTGCGATATCTGTAGTAGATATGCTCTTAAGAGGAATAGCCTCTGGCCACGTGTGCACATATCGACACATGTAAGGATAAACTGATGTCCTCTGGCCGACTTGACCTTAAAAGGGCCAATAATATCTATGGCCATTTTCTGAAACGGCCGAATAGGAATGTCAGCAGCCTGGATAGGCGCAGCATGTCGTGGTCCTCTAGATTTGACCTCCTGACATACCTTGCATGATCGGCAGTAAATACGAATGTCCTTATTGACAAAAGGCCAAAAGAAAGCCGCAAGGACTCTCGACTTCGTACGGGCAAAACCCATATGTCCAGCACATTGCGAGTCATGAGCATGTTGTAATATTTGGACTCTCATGCTCTTGGGAACAAGAATTTGCGAATGTGCCGACGTAGTCGAATCTTGTACCATACGTACAAGTACGCCGTTTCTCATTGCAATCCAAGATTTTCTATTTGTATCCTGATTCGGATCACCTTTCTTCGCAAGAATGAAGAATTTTTTTAAAGAAGGATCTTCTTCTTGCAATTTTATGAAAGAGTCACGAGTAATTACTAAGTGACTATCTTGGCTATCAACTTCATTATCACTATTCAGTGAAGTTTCGGGTGTTTGTAGAGCTTGTGCTCTTGTAACCACTGCATTTGTAGCTTGCATGTTATTATCTTCCCAAGCAGCAATCTGCTGTGGGGTACACTCCCTAACTCCGTGAATACGACCAATAATAAGGTCCGCAATAGGATTAGGTAAGAGACAAGCATGCACATCTCCAGTAAAGAAAGGAGTGGCAATGCGAATTACAGCAGTAGGATATTTTTCTAGAGTGCCGCCAAATGTGACACATTTAATAACCCTTCCTGTAGCACAAGATGGATCTACAAGCGATTGTCTAACACCAATAGTGTGCATCCGGAATCGAAAAGTAGTGAGACCGGAGTATCATTAACAAGACCCTTATGTAGGATTAAAGAACCCCTCCCGTCATGCGCAACAGCAGCAGGAAGAGCGGGAAGTGGGTGACCACAACTCAAAGTAGTTATGGTACCCGGTTCGAATAAAGTACTGCATTGGGGGCATTTGTTTGCTCTCTCAAAGTCAAAAGCAGAACCAGTGACAGCGTCAAAGTTTTTACTATCAACAACATGATTACAGGCTCCCTCAGTTTCCTGTTGTACAGCATTAGCCTGCTGATATCTCTTTTTTTTGTGTTGAGATCTACCCCGACTATTATTACCTCTGAAGTTATCAAAGTTATTATTATCTCTGCAGTTATTATTGTCTCTATTGTAATTGTTATCCTGGTTCGAATTCCAGTTTCCACGATTACTATCATGTTCACATTGATGCGAACATCTATTTGTTTGGTTCTGAGGTCTTCGGCAGGAATAACCTCTATTACCATATCCTCTTTTGAAATGCTTATAATTATTAGGGTGATAGTAACGAGTACTATCAGGTTGTCTCCAATTCTTCGAAGAAGAATCACTATGAAATTGGTTTCCATGATTTTGACAGAAATTACCGCTACTCTTTCTATCAAAATTTTGTTGGAATCTACGAGCAAAGTTTTGACCATACGGAGCTGCCGAAGCAACTGGTAAACCTTCTTTCACCTTAGAGTTACCCATGGTTATGTGTGGGTGCGCAGTTACGTATTGGCAACAGAAATCTTCCATTTCTTTTATTGTTTTAGGTTTACGTTCATGAAGGAAAGCAAGGAAAGACTCATTGACAGACGACATGACTTTGTCTCTAAGTATTAAGTCCATAAGTCCTTCATAAGTTTTTTCCGTCTTAGATAGTTCAACCCATCGTGAGAAAGTAATGCGTATTCTTGCAATAAACTCGGAGAATTCAACTCCATTTTCAGGTAACATGTTTTTAAATTGTAGACGATAGCCGTCTTCGTTAAGCTGATATTTCTTTAACAAAGCGGCCCTGACAACCTCATAATTGTTCTTGTCAGGTTCATCCACCATATTTAATATACTTAGAGCTTTACCTGTCAGTATCCCTGATAACTGATAAACATATTTTGCTTTGTCTATGTTATGAGCTGTACATGCTTGTTCAAATCTGTCCAGATAGAACATTATGTCATCACTGGAAGGACTAAATGTTGGTAACTTAATCTTAAAAGTATCATTATTAGCCTTACCAGAAGATGAACCCTTGTTTGAATCATTACCATTACTCATGCTCGTCAATTTCAATTTTTCCAACTCTAAAGCTAAGACCTTTTCTTCATGTTCCATTTTTGCTTTCTCTTTCCTCTCATCAGACTCTCTCTGTAATCTTCTTTCCTCAGCCTGAGCCTCTTTTTGAAGTCTTTCATTTTCAGCTTCTTTTTCAAGTCTTTTATTCTCAGCCTCTTTTTGAAGTCTTTCAGCTTCTAGCTGTAGCTGGAGTTTTCTTTCCTCAGCTTCTGATTCCCTTTTTTGTTTTTCCATTTCCATTTGGAATCTTTTTTCATCCACCTGCATCTGCAGTTTCTTTTGTTCAGCTTCCATTGCTTTATCATATCGAGCAGTTGCAAATTCTTCTAACTTATCACCAGTCTTCCCAAGCAATTTACCCTGCTCAATAAAGTGCTCAAATGTAGACATGTTGTCTAACATATGAGTCCAAAACCTGAAATAATTAACTAATTTATTTCAAACCTAAGTATAACAAGTCTTAATTAAGCACTTGTATATTCACATCACATTATATTATCCCAGTCTCTGTGGGAAACAAGTCTCCAATCAAAGAACTTGTATATGAAATATCAACAATCAATTCTTGATCATAAGTGCACTTCTCATTCAATAGTGCACGACACTATTCATCATTCATTTATCATCAGTGTAGTAGTAACAGTGCATTAGCATAGCCCATTAACTAATTACTATAACTGTAAACAACGACTATGTAAACACATGCAGAATGTAAACATTGAAAATGTAAACAATGCAAACAATGTAAACAATAACAATGTAAACAATAACAAAGATCAGCAACAATACAAAAACTTTCGCAGAAATCAACTAAAAATAAAGCAGAAATTAATGAAATATCACAAAAAATGTGACGATATCTGCGATAGAATTAAACAAAATACATGACACCACAGTGTATAAACAAAAATGTTGTATGAAACTAAATTATAGACAAGAGTAGGCTAACAAATACAAACAAATCAAAACAAAACTAAAGAATGTGAAATAATAACGAAAACAATATTAAAACATGTCATCACAGCTAACATAAATAGCAACAGAAGTCGCTTAGCAAATTCCAGTATCGGAAATTTGCAAACCTTACAGAAAACGCTCACAATAGACGACCTCTATGACGTGGCATAATCTAACGGAGACACCACCCAACCGAGAACCCGCTGAAATATAAACATATAAATATACAAATAACATATAAACATATAACATATAGAATGAGATGATACACAGAAGACTCAGCAGAAGTATAAGGGCACAGTTTACATACAAACAGGCCACTTAACTTATAGGCTTCCAATCGTAGAACAGCAGAAAAACGGATGTCATCAACGTCCTAAAGAGCGAAGCTCCAACGATGATGGCACATCTGAACTGCTTCCACTGCTAACACGATGGTACAAGAGCTTCTGAAATACTGTGTGTTGAGTTGTTTCGGCACTTGACCTTCTAATCCAAAAGTAAGTTGATGGAAATCGGTACTTGGCCTTCTTCAGAAAACAACCCGTTTCAACCGGCACTTGACCTTCACAAAAACGACAGCACTGGAACCTTGACAGCAGCAACTTGCTTGACTTGCGTAAAAGATAACAGCAGTCCGAGTTATCCGGCAACATGTAACAACGCCGGGTACTGTCAAATTCTTGTTTTCCGTCAAAAAGTTGAAATTTTGACTTTTACCGGGCAACGCCGAGTACTTTGAAAATTTTGAAGATGTTGACTGTATTGAAGAATGTTAATTTCTTGAAGGATGCTGATGAATTCTTGTTGAAAATGAAGTGGGTAAGGGACCCCGTGTTTGCTGGTACCAGAATCAAACCAGCTTATGGCCACCAAATGATGCGTGATGCCATATGATGATGGATGGTATCCGCATGTCTGGTTTTGTGTAGTGTGCAGATGTGTTCAGTCAAAACAATGTTCATACAAAAATAACAGGGCAATCCACATAGGACGTCAGTAAACTCACGACGTATAAAGTCAATGATTCTTGTAACAGCCGTTGACGTTTTTCTTCAGTATTTATTGTGGACGCCACAGTGACAAAATGGTTACGCGAATATGTAGGCACATCAAACAGTCATTATCACAGCAACATTCAATACAGCAATAGACGGTAGACAGCATTACAATGATGAGTCAGATGCATGTTATATTTCATAGTGCTGTAAATGTAGTCAGGTGGAAAACTCCATCCTTTTCTATAACAGCCAGGAGATAACCAGATGTATGAGATCAGTTCACTCTCCTTAGTTTGACTTCAGCAAGACAGACACGTCTGCCGAAGTATAAATAATGTCCTCAAAAATCCTCTAGATAATAAAGGTTTTCCAAACCTAGTTCATTTAACAAAGTAGCAAGTAATGGTCCTTGGTACATGCATCAACCGATGCAGTACAATGCAGCGACATGTGAGCTGGGAAAAAACATCTCGTGACGACGACTTTCGCAGACAGGCTATGAATCGAAATCGCTCACGACCCAAAATCGATAGAGTTAATGAAAAAAGTCAATTTACCTTGCTTTCAAGAAATACAGAAATATCACGCCTCCCGGCATGTGCAAATACACTAGAGGTATTATCCCGAATAAACGAAATATCCATAAGAGGACTACACATCCCTGACAGAACAAAAAATAGCGGAGATCCCCTCTTCAACGAGGCATCTCTTTCGCCATTCCAAATCGCTCACTCCACTAGTGGTGGGCGGAAACCGATCGACCCAGAAGCAAGACAAGTCATGCGCAGTCCAGCGCAAAATGACCACAGCTCAAACTTAACTGCATTCGATACCAACGCGAGAAGACAAATGCTTACCGAGAAAAGTGACAATAAATTTCAAGCAGTTGTTGCCCTTGCGTTATAAAATAGATATTGTAATAAAATGATGTTGCGAGAATTTATCACGCAACAGTTACAATTGTGAGTGAATCAACAAAGAACATCCCTCAGTCTACTTTCACTCAGTTCTTTCATCAGGGCCCTGTCGTGCGTTTCTCACTTTCTTACCCTATAACTTGCCGTTGTTCACCGTCTGGCGCACGCTATGACACAATCTGTTTTATCGTTTGGTGAAGCGAATACCCAGCTCTGCAGATCTTGGTTTATCCAATTTGTCCGGGGAGCGTTCTCTTCAGGCGATAAGTTTATTCAGATTTTAAGTTAGTGTCACTTGAATCAGTTTTGGATAAGCAAGTTTAAACGGGCACACAGAGTCAAAAAAACACGAGGGTTCCCTTAATTTGGAAAGACAGTCTTGGTTCACTATACACTCTCTCAATACTTGTCGGGAATAATTAATGTTACTTCTTGTAATGATTCTCGCCGCTAGGCAGCATGTATATTTGAGTTTGTGGAGCAATATGAACTGGCTCAAAAGCCCAGTATATATTTCTAGTCTTTAGAAACCGTTAGTAGGATGGGTATTACTGTCTATCTCTGATGGCACAGGCACTGTCAGACCAGTGTTACTTGAAAAAAAACACCCACGCTGTTCAAGATAGGAAATGTCTATGCTACTCACAAGTATGTCTCTTTACTACTAAACGCCGGCAAGTTCTGGGTCACCCCAGTATTCACTACATAAAATCGAAAAAGCACATATAAAATAATTATACATACTATGTATAAGGATATAACTTATATTTTAAACTGCACGCTTAGAGCTTATCATTTAACACTTCCCGTGATATAAGTTATATTATAAAATAAATTATCATGAATTTGAAATACATATAAATATATTTCGTCAATACTCATGGGACATCTAGCAGTTATAAGTTAGTTTAGAAAATATATCTCGACTGAGTAGTTAGCAGTTAAATTAAATTCATTATGGCTACATGTTTGTTAAGCTAGAAATATAATTTATCCTGCTTTCCACTGTAACTCGTCGACTAAAGAATATATCACTCTGCACACAGAACTAGTTTAAAATGAAATAAGCGACTTAACACTTTAAACACTTCACAAAATACTCATCTCATCTCATCTCAACCCATAACCCGTCATGGGTCGTAGGGGTGCCATGGTGGAAGCATCAGCAGACAGGGTCCTCCACTAGAATATAGTATATAATATTTTACCTCACACAGAACTACAGGTAGTCGCACCACTTAAGAATTATATGCTTATATATATGGAAGTCTAGAAGTTCGACAAATTGTCGAAACAAACTGAGAACTTCGCTATACAGCTTATACTGTTCCGAGCGACCTGTCTACTGCGAATTTAAGAGTGAGAATGAAAAAAAAGTTTCAAACTCGGGCCAATATCTTAAAATTAGACAAAGGGCCCCAACTTATTTCGCCAAGCGAAATTATCTCCCCTACTCCCAACACTTACGTCAGCTTAACGCGTGTCGTAACTGCCACCTACTGACCGAGATGTACGCGTGTCAGTTGCAACTCTCAGACAACCGTCTGCAGCGCGGAGCGCAATTTCACACTTCGCCGGACTATCCCGATGAAAACTCACGCAGTTGCTGCAAAAGGTAGACAATTCGTCTGCCTGTCATGTCCAACGGAGCAAATTTCTCACACCCCAGGCCCAGAAATCTGGTCGTGCAGCGCTCTGACCGGGGAAACTGCAGACGTATGTCTGGCGAGAACCGTATATTCACAGCTATGGTTCGACCGGCAGAGACTGACATCTATGTAATCGAGTTTCAGTCAGCATGAGAAAGAAAGACGGTAAAATTTCGAATGGGAAAAGAAAATATTATTCGCAAACTAACGAATGCGAAAAAATTATATATAAGAAAAAGGGTAAAGAGTGACTGAAAAAATTAGAGGACCCGAGTGGAAGAAAGAGGAAAATGTAGACAATTTATAGAACATAACTCCCTATGTGACAGGACGTCCCCCCTTAAGATATGGAAGCACTCCATGTCTACGTTATGGAAATAAATTTCCTATATCCGTAGCTTCAGGGTGTCTGTCCTCTTCCCTCTCATCTCCCCCCTCCATCTCTGTCCAATTCCTACTCAAGTCTACTCCCAAAGTTTCCTTTCTCTGGAATGTCTCCCATGCGCGCTTGAAAGAGCGTCGCCGCTTCTGACATTTTTCAAAGATTTCCTGTGATTGCAGTGGAGTTTCCCTGCATCTATCGTCATCTTCGTCAGTTTTAGCGATCGTCAGGAGATGGTCGGAGTTCGGCCCAGGTCTTTCCAAGTAT
The DNA here is from genome assembly GCA_024509875.1 of Oreohelix idahoensis. NCBI lineage: Eukaryota > Metazoa > Mollusca > Gastropoda > Stylommatophora > Oreohelicidae > Oreohelix > Oreohelix idahoensis. The sequence continues at coordinate 97,565 of JAMPIV010010513.1, read as the reverse complement.
CTCTTTAAGAGATTTAAATGGAAAACCTTCTCCTTTCCTTGAATAGAGATCTGGTAGTTAGCCTTAGAAATCTTTTTCAGGACGGTAAACGGCCCTAGCCATCCGATCTTCGGTTGGTTGTTTCCGGTAGAGAGTAACACCAAAACTTTCTCTCCTGCTTCCAGTTCTCTTTCTTTCGCGACTTTCCTGTATCGGTTAGCGTGCTTTGTGCGTGCTCGCTTAAAGTTTGTCGTTGCTAGGTCCCACCCTAGTTTCAACCTTTCCTTTAAAACCGACACATATTTACTTGCTGAGACAACTGTCTCATCCGCCTTCTCGTCTGTCAGAGACTGAAGTAAGGCTCCAAGCGGGCCCTTAATGGGTCTGCCGAATAAGAGTGTAGCTGGCGGAAATCCTGTGGAAGTATGAGGAGATTCTCTGTAGCCAAATAAAGCTCCAGGAATACAAAGATCCCAATCTTCAGGTTTCACTTGTGCCAGTTTACTTAGCATCATGTTGAGGTTCCCATTAGCACGTTCCAAGAGCCCATTTCCGGCCGGAGTATATGGCTTAGCGTAGATGGTTTGTATGTGTGGCTGTGAATGTATGATAGGAGATATACCGAGATAACACTGATGTGTGAAAAGAGATACACCGAGAAGAGATTGATAGGAAATACCCGTTCTACCTGTTTTGTACACTTAGGTAGGGAATTCAGTATGATATCTCTATACATGTCAATATTGCGTGAAATGTCAAACACTATTTCATGTTTCAAAATTTCTATTGTACTACAGTGGAAAAACAATTGATCTTCTGTCTCCTGTGTGTTGGTGTTACATAATTTGCATTTTGGGATGTTTCTCCATTGTGCAACAAGTTTTTGCCTAATGGGTGTCATGCTATATAATAATCTAAAGGTGACTTCCTTTGCGGATGGAGCAACTGGTAACTCGTGCAGTCTTCTAAAAATAGGTTGATTATCAGTTATGAAATAATTGTACCCACGTTTTATCTTTGTCACTAATGATGGTTCATGACTTCAGACTTGCCTCTCTATTATTTTACTACGAACATTATAACTAGACCACAAGGTATTTTACCAACGGGCTGATCACCCGTTTGCCAGTCACTTCGATTACGGAAACGACAGCAAATGGATTGATTTGCCGTTGCCCTAAAGACGCCAATAGGCGTGATGGGAAACAATTGCAAAGAAAACCTATCTGCTGTTGCCCTAAGACGCCACTAGGCGTAATGGCCACTGACTGCTTTGACGGTCGGTGGCTAAGGACGGAAGAAAAAGAAGAAGACAAGGTATTTTATATTTGGGCATGCATGCAAAATAAAAGTAATATAGATATGAATGTAGAGTCATATAAAAACCAAAAGCCAACAACAACAACAGTTATTAACAATATCTTACAAAAACACGCAGAAGTGCTATAAGACCACGTGACGTCTGCCTGACAACAGTAAAGAGACGAAACTGACATGTAAACTTTCCACATATCAAAATCACATAGGCTACCAAATATGTTTCTTCGCAGCGTAGTACTAAGTAATAGAAGATAAGTCAAATAGAATGAGAAATAAATTGAAAAAAAACCATTAATGGACATGTGTACTTGTGACGGAATTAACAGACTAAAACTGAAAAAATGAAAGCAGCGTCTACATGGCACGCGCTCATCGTCTGTGGTGCTCAAGAGTTATGGGACATGTCAAGTCAGGTCACGTGTCATATTAGTTTACGTCAGTCACGTGGTCCATTATTACGAAAGATATAAGGCCATTTCTCAACAAAGTTTAATAATTATTTTTTCGAATTTATAATTTCCATCTTTCAACTTCTTGATTTCCATGTTTACACAATGGGCTGATCACCTGTTTGTCAAACATTTTGATTGCATGTTTTGCGCGGGAGCCTTGTGCTCTTTGGGTGACCTCTACACTCTGTTTACGGGGTACAAGAGGTTCCGATTAAGAAAGAAAGAAAAAGATGTCCATGTTTATTATTTCTGTTATGTCTTTTACGTATATTTTGTCTTGTCTAACACAAATAAAATTGTGTCACTGTGGTATCAACACTAATGCTGACATACAGGTTCTGTATAAGTATTAAGACACGTACACACTTATGCACACATTAGTGTGAAAAACAAAATTATGGTTGAAAGCCTAACCAAAACGGTACTACAAACAGCCACTGAGTCTATTAGGAGAGAGACAAGATAGAATTACAAACCATGTTGAACTGAACAACTACAAAAGTTTGATGATGAACTACACAAGATAAAGACAGAACAGAATTACAAACCATTTTGAACTACAAAAGCCCTTATGATGAACTACAAGAAATAGAGAGAAGAAACAACCGAAGACATTCATAAACACTGGTCACGTGAGAAATCAGATTTCTTTAAGCCTAACCACAAATATGTAAGGGGAAGTAGCATTTATTTTTTTTGCAAGGGCAGCAACGCAATTAAGAAAACAAATAAAAAATTAAATAACGCTTTTACTTTTATCCATTAAAAAAATCCAGTTAATTTAACAAATAATGTAATACATACAACGTGCATAATGAAAATTACATGGTAATTAAGTTTTATAATATTTAAATGTTTTTTATTGTATTTTATCAATAATTATTAAAAACTTTCTATCGGATACAAGTTTTAAAGAACTGACTACTACTATGGTCTGTCACTCTCAATGCTAATTATTATATAAAACGGACTACATGATTTCGTTGTTTTGAACACCAAAATGTGTCGTCAGCGCCAAAAAGCGCTCTTCATCAAATCATGAACACTTACTTACTTACTTAGTCGTTCCCCTTCTACCGTGAGGTGTAGAGGTTTGGAAGAGAGAGCGCAAGAATATCCTATCGGCTGTCTTCCTCCTGGCCTGGTTCCATTCTAGCCTTCTGTCCTTCAAAGACTGGCTAATGTTGTCCTCCCAGCGGACTCTGGGTCGTCCTGGGATTCTGGATGCCTGGCTCTTTGTTTCCCATGCTTGTCGTGGTAGCCGATCTTCCCCTTTTCTGCAGACATGGCTAAACCATCTTAGTTGGGACTGTTCTACTTGGATCTGCAGGGGTGGGATTTTAGGCCTTGATGTATCGTCTGGTTGCGGACCATGTCTCTTCTTGTTACTTCAACCACCTCCCTCATATACCTCATTTCCGAGGTTTAGATCTGGCTTTTATGGGTTGTAAAATCATGAACACACTGTATATAAAAATAAAAACAACAAAAGACATCCCAGACAAATGTATTTACGACACGCGCTTTTATTTATACTTCTTCTTTCTTTGATCATTAGCCGCCGACCGTCAAAGCAGTCAGTGGCCATTACGCCTGGTGGCGTCTTGTAGGGCAACAACAAATTGATTCCACTTTGCTCGGTCGGCGGCCATCCTTCGTACAGTTAGCCAACTCTGGTTCATTCTTTGCATCTCAGCCACCAAAGTCCTCTGCCAAGTTGTTTTTGGTCGGCCTCTCTTTCGTTTTCCTTCAGAGGTCCATAGCATAGCTGTTCTTGTGATGGCATCGGGGTTCCTTCTGAGGACATGGCCAGCCCAACTCCAGCGTCTGCCAGCTATGATGGTGTGCAAGTCCTCTTGCTTGCTCCGAGTAAGCAGATCTTGGTTGGTGATGGTATTCGGCCAAAAGATTCGATGGATTTTTCTTAGGCATGTTGTGTGAAAAGAGGACAATTTCGACATTTCCTTCTCTGCAACTCTCCAGCATTCCGCACCATAGAGACGCACAGAAAGCACACAGCTCTGATATAATCTTAATTTTGTGCTTGTGCTATACCGAGAGGACATCCAGATGTTGTTTTGACTAAAAAAGGCTGTTCTTGCTTTGTTCATTCTGATGTTGATGTCTTTGCTTGCTCCGCCTTCCGGTGTTACTATGCATCCTAGGTATGTGAAGGTTTCTGTTTGTTCTAGTTGCTGATTCCTTACTGATATGGGCTCAGGGCTGCTCACATTGCGCGTCATGATCTCTGACTTCTTTAGATTGATGTTCAAGCCTACCTGCTGGCTATGTTAATTAAGTCTATCCATTTTTTCCTGGATGTGTTGATTCGAATGTGCTAGCAGTTCAATGTTATCTGCATATTCCAGATCTTCCAATGTAGAAAATGTACTCCATCTTATTCCTCTTGGACTGCCCTCTGCTGTCTGGCGCATCACCCAGTCTATGACTGTTAAAAATAGAGTGGTTGATAAGGGGCATCCCTGTGCTACTCCTGTCTTCACCTCGAAGGTTAAGTTGGTCTGCCCAACACTACACTTAAAGTTGGCACAGAGGCTTTTTATGATTGACCCTATGCAGCTTTGAATTCCATAAGCCCTCAGTATTTTCCATAAACTGGCCCTATGTGTACTGTCAAAAGCCTTTTCAAAATCAACGAAATTAATGTACAGCTGTCTTTGCCTTTCTGAGCACTGCTCTATAATGTTCCTGAGGGCAAATATATGATCAGCACATGTTCTGTTCTTTCTAAATCCTGCTTGTTCTTTCCTCAGTTTGTGGTCTACTGCTTTTGAAATTCTCTGTATAATTATTCTGCCTAGTATTTTGCTGGGAACTGAGAGAAGAGTGATTCCTCTCCAATTATTGCAGTCTGCACTATCTCCCTTTTTGGGCAATTTGACCATTATTCCTTTGTTCCACTCCATTGGTGTTGTCCCTGTTTTCCACACTTGTGCAAATAGTGGTTTTAATAGTTCTGCTGCTAGCTCAGGGTTTGTCTTAAATAGCTCTGCATTTAAGTTATCATGGACAGGATCTTTTCCATTCTTTAAACCTTTGAGTGCTGTGATGATTTCTTCTTTTCGTTGAATGTCTGTATTAACATCTAGATCGTTTTGAGCCTGAGGAACATTTAATTGTGTCTCTGGTTGTTCCTTGTTCAGAGTTTCTTTGAAAGGCTCTGCCCATCTTGTTTCCTGTCCCTCTGCTGTCGTGATGAGGTTTCCTTTCTTATCTCTTACTAATGTAATATTGTTTGCACCTCGTTTTCCGCTGATGATTTTAGTTATTTTGTATAGTGTGCTTTGTTCATGTCTCAGTGCTGCCTCTTCTGCCTGTCTTGAAAGATGGTCTAGGAAATTCCTTTTGTTGGCTCGGGTTTGGCGTTTAACTTCATTGTCCAGCTGACTGTATTGTTCGCTATATAGTTGCTTTAACCTGGGGGACCTTGCTTCTGTTTTCTTTCATTTCATTTCCTTTCTCATCGTTATGGTGTTAAATGTTTCTGGTGTTATCCAGTCTTGGTTCTTCCTTTCCTTGAATCCCAAGCAAGATATATATATGTATATATATATATATGTATAAATATATAATATTTCTATATATATATATATATATATATATATATATATATATATATATATATATATATATATATATATATATATTAGGTCACATGTTAGTAATAAAGTATGAAATGTAAATCACAACTTGCGCCAATCCTGGCTCACAGACGTTTTGCTCAGATGAATAAAAGAGACCCGAATCGGCCTCTTACACGCGTCTGGGGTGTTGTTAATTTAATTTCCTCTCTCTGACTTCGTGTGCGTTCTTTCAGTTTCCTCAGTCCCGGCTTCCTTATTTAAAATGCTAGAGATTTCCTGTGCTATATTGTAAGTCCTCATAAATACTCCAAGAAAAGGTGTCCGGTATGTTAAGAAGGAATTCTGAATCGTATTCTTCCCTGTAGCAAGGTATGGTATCTTGGCGAGCAATTTCTCAAGTGAAATAGCTTGAGAAAATGGTCAGATTATATTCGCGCCATTCCCACCCATTTGTTATGTGCGCCTCAAAAGGATGAGTCAATCTGATTTGAATATATCGCATGACTCAGCTAATGCAAAATTTCAAACATTACTTTTCTGAAAATGGGCTGTACACATCCGCTTGCCCTTGGGTACAAACTTACGAACATGTCGGTAAACTCATATAACAACGTGTTCCCAATGTAACCATCATTACTTCTATCAGAAAGTAATCTCTTATCTGTGTCTGTCCATAAGTTATCTCCCCGTATTCCAAGCTTTGGTGATGAGCACACCTGTGTCTTCTCAGTGATTAAGCACTGCGCTGAGGCGATTTACGTGTTAATCTGTATACTGAAATCGCTGCGCCCACAACAGCCAACATGGTTAGGTCGCTGCCACTCCTTGCAACGCAAAGAGAAATGGGTAACAACCTTAGAGAAGGGTATAAGAAGAAAATTACATAACATCTGCTACACATAGCAGAAAAGGAAAGAAAGAAAGTGCGACAAATGAAAGCCCACAATAAAATCAGTATTACAAATATACCGATACTGCCGGAGGGAAACAAAGATCGATAGGGTCACCTCTTTCTGTCACAATGTTCTTCTGATGTGGCCAAACTTCTGGCCGTTTGAGCATTAAATGATTGGTGGAATGTAAGCTTCTGTTTTAATTTTAGTACTGCCACTAAGAAATGTGATGTGATTTCTCGTCCTTCTAATATAACTATTATTACAGTGTAAGTTCCTAATTTCTGTGATATCCTTTCCAGTTTAAGAATCCTACATTTTGGATTTTCTGTTTGTAGTCTAGTTATTATTTCTTCCTCTGGAACTGTCACAGGAATTCCTTTAATTACACATTTCGGTTTCTTTGACTAATTCTATCCTTGCTTTAATGCGGTGTGCCAATTCTACTTGAACAGGACTTACTTCAATTTGTTTTATTAAAGCTTTTGACTTTTCAGTCATGTTCATTGTAAGTATTATGCCATAATTTGTTCTTTTTATGTGTGTTAATGACCTTTTATCTATAACTGTTTCTAGTACATTGATGATCTTACTGTCTGGTAATGCAGTAACACTTTCCACTTTGCCACTGATATGAAAAATCCTCAACCTTGGGAGGTTTTGTTCAACTTTATGAGTAGGCCTATTGATTTGTTGGTCTTTCATATGGTTCTCAACACCCTTATTCTTTGAATCAATGTTCAGATTATTGGTTTTATCTATCATTTTACTCTGACATCTTCCTTTTTTCTTAATTGTTTCCTTTGAAGCTTCTATCTTGTGTCCTTCCTTTTCTCCATTTGTATTCCAGATTTCCCTTTGATCATCATTTGGTGAGTCAGCTTGTACTATTTAAGCCCATGATTTTCTGGAGATACTACCTGTTTTCAATATTGTTACAGCTGGCATGTCTTCTAGAATAATTTTCCTTATTTAACTTTAAATGTGATATCCTACGCCACAAGGCATGGTACTTGAAGAAAAAGAAAAGGATTCCCCACGAGTGGTTTACCTTTTAAAGATGTGGTTCATCATTCTTCGAAGAGACGCATTATCATTATCATCACCTTTCAGATCCCATGAGATCAAAAGCCTTCAACAACCTGATCTTCCTGTCTTGTGCCATCATCTGCAGGTCTATCCATGTCTTCTTCATTCTCTTCATGTCTGTTTTCAGTTTTCTTCTTCATGTGTTCCATGTGGTCTTCCTCTATCTCTCTTACCTTGAAGACAGATTCCAGAACAAGGACTACTTGTTAATCAACAGGTTTCCTCAGTTTGTGTCCTATCCATCTCCAACGTCTTCTTCTCATCTCTTGTTCCACTGGCACTTGTCTGGTTCTTGTCATCAGTTCCACATTAGTGATCTTGTCATCAGTTCCACATTAGAGATCTTGTCATCAGTTCCACATTAGTGATCTTGTCATCAGTTCCACATTAGTGATCTTGTCATCAGTTCCACATTAGAGATCTTGTCATCAGTTCCACATTAGTGATCTTGTCATCAGTTCCACATTAGTGATCTTGTCATCAGTTCCACATTAGTGATCTTGTCATCAGTTCCACATTAGTGATCTTGTCATCAGTTCCACATTAGTGATCTTGTCATCAGTTCCACATTAGTCATCTTGTCATCAGTTCCACATTAGTGATCTTGTCATCAGTTCCACATTAGTCATCTTGTCATCAGTTCCACATTAGTGATCTTGTCATCAGTTCCACATTAGTGATCTTGTCATCAGTTCCACATTAGTGATCTTGTCATACCACTTCAATCCTTCTATTCTATGCTAGCCTCCATTTATGAAAGTCTGTAGCTTTTTGATTGTTGTTTTTGTTGTTCTCCATGTTTCACAGCCATACAATAGGACTGACTTCACATTTTAATTGAAAATCTCATTTTTTCTGTGTTGGACTAGGCTTACTTTCTCTTCTTCTTTGATCCTTAGCCCTGACTGACAAAGCAATTAGTGACCATCACGCCTAGTGGCGTCTTGTAGGTCAACAACAAACTGTTCCCATTGTGCTTGGTTGGTGGCCATCCTTCGTGCCGTGCCCCAACTCTCGTTCATGCTTTACATCTTGGCTTTCCACTGTTCTTCGCCAGGTTGTCTTTGATCTGCCTCTCTTTCGCCGTTATTTTGGACTCCATAGCATAGCAGTTCTAGTGATAGTGTCAGGGTCCTTTCTGAGGACATGGCCAACCCAGTTCCAGCATCTGCCTGCAATGATGGTGTGCATGCCTTTTTGACTGTACGGTGTAAGTAGTTCCTGGTTGGAGATGGTATTCGACAAAAAAAATTCGAAGATATTTTCCTTAGGCGGGTTGTGTAGACAGAGGACAATCTGGACATTTCCTTTTCTGTTACTCTCCAGCACTCCGCGCCACACAAAAGTACAGAAAGTACGCCACTCGAATAATCTTAATTTGGTGTTTGTGCTGTACTGAGAAGATTTACAAATGTTGTTTAGATTTGCAAAGGCTGTTCTGGCTTTGTTCATTTGATCTCCATATAATTCCCAGTGCAAGGACAGCTATTCTAGCCTCTTGTATTGTTATTTGGATATTATTGTCGGTCACTCCATGTATGATTCTACATCTGGTAGTGGTGTTATTTAAGTGCAATATTATTAACGTTTCCTTTATTTATTCTCACTATATTTGTTTTCTCCCTGTGTATTTTTAGACCCACTTGCTGTAGCCTCTCATTTAGTATGAGCAGAATGCTACGCGTGTATATCTGCAGTTACAAGGGGATTGACATAAGTCTTGGGCCTGACCATGAAGACATGTCACAGAGAGCTGAAATTTTGTATAGTGTTTATGATGATGGTGAAGATGACATAATGATGGAAGAACTGAGGGCAGCACTAGAGAAAATCAAGATGGGCAAAGCAGCAGGGCATGATGGTATAACACCAGAAATGGTTAAGCACATGGGAGCATCAGGCGACCTATTACTCCTAAAGGTCCTACAGGCAGCATGGTGCAACAAGACCATACCAAAGGATTGGGAGATTGCCATCATAACACCAATTTTCAAAAAGGGTGACAATCGACAATGTGGAAACCATAGAGGCATATCCCTTCTCAGTGTCCCTGGTAAAATCTACTCTAGAATCCTAGAGCAGAGACTCCGACGTCTAGCTGAGCCACAATTGGATGAGGTCCAGTGCGGATTCCAAGCAAACCGAAGTACTCAAGACCTAATCTTCACACTCAGACAGCTGAGTGAAAAGACCCTTGAGTATAAGAGTGAGATCCATCTTTGTTTCATAGATCTGGAAAAGGCATTTGACAGGGTCCCTTGGAGCAAACTTTGGGACTGTTTGGCAAGGAAGAATATTCCAGCACCTCTGATTCATGCTATACAGAGCTTCTACAAGTATTGCAGAAATTATGTGAGGACAGCAAACCATAAGTCAGAAGAGTTCAGGACCAACACTGGTGTAAGACAAGGTGATATCCTATCACCTTACCTCTTCATACTCCTTATGGACGATGTCATCAAGGCATGTAAGGAGAGAACAAGAAAGTATTCAGTGGGGTACTGGAAGATGAGACAGGTCTATATTTCGGAGCTGGCATTTGCTGATGATGTTGCCCTGATTGCTAAATCAGAGGCACATCTCCAATCCAACCTGCAAGTCTGGAAGGAAGAGCTGGAGAAGAGAGGGATGGTCATAAGCAGCTCTAAAACAAAATCCATGGTGATATCACGAGAAGAAAGAAAACATCAGATTAAGTTGGGAGAACAGATCCTGGAGCAGGTCGACCACTTTAAATATCTCGGAGCTATTATAGACCGAAAGGGAGGCATCAAAGAAGAGTTGGCCACTCGAAAACCAGCGGCTGGGAGACTTTTTCAGGCCATAAATCGTGGATTCCTCAGCAAGAAAGAGGTTAGTAAGAAAACGAAGATGGCTGTATACCGCTCCACCTATGTCCCAGTCTTGACATATGGATGCGAGTCGTGGGCAATGACTACAGCCCACAAAAGCCAGATCCAAACCTCAGAAATGAGGTATCTGAGGAAAGTGGTTGAAGTAACAAGAAGAGACATGGTCCGTAACCAAACGATCCGTCAAGGCCTGGAACCTTTTCAATATAGCCACCGTCTGAATTGACACACTTCTGCCATCTCTGCTTGACCTTGAAAAGACCTTGGGAGTAGAACCCCCTAATGTTCAAACTAAATATCATCACATTGCCAGTGTTAACCTCTTCATCGCTGTCAAAATGATTTCTTTTTAGCTGTTTTTTAAGATTTGGGAATAGAAAAAAGTCTGATGGAGCCAAATCTGAAGTATATGGTGGGTGTGGAAGAATTTCAATATTTAAATCGTTGGCTGCTACCGCACAAGCCGTGCTTTGTGAGAGGGCGCGTTGTCTTGAAGCAAAGGAGTGATTTTTCTAAGTGCGCGTTATCCCTCATTTCCTGGTCACAACCTCTCTTAGTTTGGTGAGAAATCGCATAGTACTGTTCCATTAACTGTGTTTTTACACGAGGCAATAATCTTCAAAGGGACACCTTTAAATGCCGTCCCAAAAAACAGTCAGCTTGCACTTTTCCTGCAGAGTTTCACCGTTTCTCGATTTATTGTTTTTTTTCTCGGCTTCCCCCCCCCCCCCACAGGTGTTGGGGAGCCCGGGGTTTTCCATTGCATGCTGGGCAATGTTGGATTCGGGTTTTAATGGTGTACCCTAAGTCTCATCTACTGTCACCATGGTCTCCAAAAAATTTGTGAAATAGACACTTTTTGAACCAACTGTTGACAGCAATTTACCATCGTTTGCTTCTGTTCACGTGTCAGCAGTCGCGGAACCCAGAGTGCACACACTTTTCTCATGTTCAGTCTGTTGTGTAAAATTCTAAAAACTGTTCTATCATTTAGTTTTACTCTACTAGCTATCTCCACAATTGTCCTTTTTCGATCCTGGTCAATGATTCTCTTCACTCTTGTTGCATTCTCATCGTTGCACTCTGAGGCTGGTCTACCAGATCTTGGCAGATCAGCAACATTTGAGCGGCCGCACTTAAACTGTTGACACCAGTTTTTTTTACCGAAGTATATGACGGACAAGAATCACGGAACACTGGTTCCATCTCCCTGTGTATTTCTGCAGGTGTTTTTCCCTGAAACATCAGAAATTTTATCACAGCTCTGGCCTCCTTCTTTTCCATTGTTTTGTCAAATCTTTGAAGCAGCAGATCTGGTCAATAGGGTACATTGCGCCGTGCACCGTAGCGTGAAAACCCATTGAAGAAACAAACGCGTACTTTACACATTCAGTGCAAATATGATGAACTTTAAATGTGCCAAGTTTCATCTTCCTCCTGTGAATCCTTCATGGTCAGGCTCAAGACTTATGTCAATCCCCTTGTAGATATCATCATTTCCGCACGTTACATTATACAAAACAAAGTTATATGTAGCATGTAAGTAGCAGGAACGGACAGTAATATCCTACTTTTATACTAATCGTCTTAGCGGTAAAATCATGTCCCTTCCCATCAAATTTGCGATGTCTTTATGGCGCATTTTTCAGGAAATTACGGCCTGGAAACTATATGCGCACCTATCATATTAAACTAATGCGATATTGTGTTCCCATCCTTAATAAAGGCGGCTGTTTGAGAAATATTCATGGCTTTTTGTTTGTTTTAAATTTGGACACATTTTCTGGAATTTCCTCATTTGTTGGTTTGGTTTGGGTTTTAAGGACTATCTTTATTGCACACGGACTGCTCCATCAGTGCTCCGATCTCCTCCCTTAGATCACACAAACGCGTTTGTATTCGTAAATACTACCTTTCTTGGCTTCTTTATCTGCCTTTTCATTTCCCTCTATGCCAACCTGTGAAGGTATCCAAGCAATTAAGACTGAACATCCTCTGGAATATAAGTATGTAGTAGCCAGAAATATCCCCTTTGCTATATCAGATCTACTACATTCTCGTAAGTTTCTAAGTGCTTTAATTGTTGAAAGAGAGACAGTTAAAACTGTTATTTTCATGGGAGGGTTCTTAGAGAATATTTCTAGTGCTTTTAGTCGTGCCACCATCTCTGCAGTGAAAATGGATGTATTTTCTCTGATACTATATCCTTTTGCCATTTTCCATATTGAAATATATTTCCTATCCCCAATTTGCCATCCTCTCCCTTGGATACATCTGTGTATACAGTAATGCTGTCTTTTGATAGTTGTTGTATATATTTATTTGCTGTGTTTTTAATATTTTCTATATTATTTGTTTCCTTAAGAATTTCTGCTAGGTGGTAGTCGGTGTCTGGTTTCTTGATCTCCCAGGGTGGAATCACTGGTTTGTATTCACACCTGCTATTAATTGATGTAATTAAAGTACATAGATGGACAATTTCCTCCATACACCTCCATCCTGTAGAGTATCTAGTGGTATTCATTGGATTGGCCTGAATTGTTAGTTGGCATCTGGTAAAAGCTGTATGTGCTGGGTGAGACTTATCTAACATAACTCTGTTCATGTAATTTAGTCTTATCTCCTTTCTCCGTAATTCTAAGGGTAGAATTCCTAAAGCCACCTCTATAGCTCCCATTGATGTTGATCTGAAACCACCTGCTATTGTACATAAAGCCTGATGCTGAATTCGGTCTAATTTAATCTTATTACTTTGTGCAGCAGAGTCATATATTATACTTCCATAATCTATTTTTCCTCTAATAAAAGATTTATAAAAAGTGAGCATTGTCTTAGTGCTTGCACCCCATCCATTACCTTTCAAATATCTTAACAAGTTAGTCAATCCTCTGCAAGTCTCCACTAGTTTATCTATGTGTTTATTAAAGTTTAGCTGTTTGTCCATTGTCATTCCTAGATATCGAGTTGTTTGTACTGTACTAATGTTTTGCCCTTGAATATTTATGTCTATAATTTTATTTTTTACAGCTCTATACAGCTGAAAACCCCATTTTGTCATCCATTTACATATTTTATTTATTTGCTTTTGTAGATCCTTATATACGTTTGGCAGATCCTCTTCGTCTGCGTTCGTCCTAAAAAGGACGTTTGTTACGTTGTGTCGCCGTTTACAGCAAAGCTGCGATATCTGCGCCTTTCGGCCGGACACATCCGTTTTAAGCATGACATTTTTGGGACCAGGTTAACCTTCCCTCTTAGATCCCTACTTTCTCAACCAGAATGCAGTGATGCAGCCTGTTTCCAGGACCACCACTTGGAGGTGGAGTAGGGTCTTAGTCAGCTCTGGTTTGCTGACGTAAGCAGTCAAGCTATGGGTGGCTTACTACATTCCTCACTTTTGATGCGTCTTCGGTTTGGCAGATGTTTCCCAGTCCTCCATATACCAACTACATCTGCAAACTGTGACAATTTATTTGTTATATCATTAAATTCTTCACCTAAATCATTTACCATTATTGTAAAAATTGAAGGAGACATTACTGATCTTTGGGATATTCCATTTTGTTGTTCATACAGTTCTGATCTATCAATGTTTACCTGAACATTGAAATACCTATCTTGCAGGAAATTCTCTAAATAATTATATATTTTACCGGTTACTCCTATCTTCATCATTTTAAAGAGAGCACCCTCTCTCCAGCATTCATCATAAGCCCTAGCTATATCTAAAAATACTACCACAGTTTTTTCTTTAATTTGAAATCCTGATTTTACTTCATGTTCCAATTTAATTATCTGATCCATAGTGCATCTGTTCTTCCTAAATCCTGACTGAGTTTTATTATATAAATTATTCTTTTCCAAAAAAAACGTTAATCTTTTATTTACTATGGTTTCTAATATTTTACCTAGATGGGAAGTTAAAGAAATTGGTCAAGATGTCATCCCTGCTGATGTATTTGTTTTGTCCTTTATTGTATTTTCAACTTCTTCCATTGTAATATCTGCATTTAAATCTGATAAATTTTCAGTATTATAAGGTACTTCTTTACCGAGTTTTTTTAAGAAGTGTTGCTCTTCTGTTGACTTCAGCCTGTCCTAGATTTTCCTTAGAACTAACTCTACGGTAGTACTTGGCCAGCACCTCTGCTTTCTGCCAGTCAGTCTCTGCCCTTTCAGGTCTTTTTATATGAGGTATTAGCATATGTTTAGTTCTGCCTTTAAAGGCTTTTAACTTATTCCACACATCTGTTGTAGAGTTATTTGCATGGTTCAGTGTTTGGCAGAACTTTCTCCAATGATTTTCTTTTGCCTTAAGTATTATTCTGTTTTGATTCATTTCTTATGTTCTTATAAATATCTAAATTATCTTCAGATCTATGCTTTCTATATTCTTGTAGAGCTTGTTTTCTTTGTTTTTGAATTTCTGTACATCTAACTGTCCACCATGGTACTGGGATTTTGTTCCAATGTTCATTCTTTTTTGTTTCCTTAATGCGGTGTGGAATTATTTATTCTAGCATATATGCATTTGGTATATGTTTAACAGCTATTAGTAATATTTCCTTTGTGAGATTATCTGCAAATACATCTATATTTTCATTTTCTATATTATTCATTTTTATCTCTTCCATTTCTACCTGGAAAGCTACCCAATTAGCTTTATTATAGTAAAATTTCGGTTTTTCTACCAGTTTGTTATGTTTGTAATTATCTTTTAGTGTTATTTCAATGGGTAAATGATCTGAATTTGTATCCCCAATAACTTCCCATTTTGCATTAGCAAGATTTGGTGTTACAATGCTTATATCAATAGCTGTATCTTACTGATTTGCACAAGGGTTAATTCTTGTTTCTGATCCATCATTCAGTATTATTTCATTGTTTTCAATGAAGTCCAACATTAGTTTTCCTGATTTGTCTATTACATTGCCTCCCCAAACTGTATAATGAGCATTGAAGTCTCCCACTATGATAGTTCTGTTGTTTATTCTTTTATTCACGTCTGTGATATCTCTTTCGTTTATGTTTCCACTTGAACAGTCCAGGTTAACTATTTTTAACTCAGTAGATACTGTTATAGTTATTCCTTCAAAATGTTCTGTTCTAAATGATTCCCAGTCAGTTATTATATATGTTTTATTAACTAGAAATGCCACACCTCCTCCTTTTTGAGTTTCTGTCCTATCATTTTGAAAGACTTTATATTCAGGGATGGTAAAACATTGACTCGGATTAAGATTAGTCTCTTGAATGGCAAATATTACTTTAGATTGTTTAAACATGCCTATTAATGCTGGTATATTTTTTGGGCACTTCTGCAATTCACTGTATTATTCTAATGTTCTGAACATCCATTATTTAATTGTTAAGTTTATTATTAATAGTGTTCTACTCTTTTACTCTGAGAAGTGTACAATATATTTATTTATTTGTTAACAACAAAGTCTCCTAGATTTTCGGTTTCTCTGTTTAAGTGAGTTTGTAGTTCACTTTGAAGATTCAGTATAAAGGCTTTCACAATGTTTAACACAGAATGAATAAGTTTTTGACAATCTGTCATTTTTTTCGTTCCACATTTCTTCTTCTTGGTTTTTATCTGTTCGTTTTTGCTCACTCCTTATGAGTTGTCTTTCTGACTCAATCCTTTTCAATAAATCTTCATTCTCTTCTTTGAGTTCTGCTAATTTAGCCACATCTTTAGCTACTTCATGCTGTATGTTTTTCATGGTTTTCAAGATTTCTTCTGCCTTTCTCACTGTATCTTCTGTTACCGATGATTTGGATATTTGACTTACTTCTGGTAGATTGCTATCTTTTATCAGTATTTTTGGACTTTATTTTTCTTTCTGGGTTATTTCGGCATGTCAGGTTCTGACTGTGATGTCTCTTGGTGATGGAGTTGTAGATGTAGCGACTGATGATTGATGTTGTTGTAGTACTACTTTAAATGGTGTGTTAGTACTGAATGATTTTATTAGAGCTAGTTTTGTTGTTGGTAATGTGGACATCCAAGGAAACGTGCACAGTGGTTTCCTAGACAATTTGCACATTTTCTGTTTATATTTCTTGTTCTGTAATCTTTATTACCTTCTATTAATTTGCAGTAATCATAGGTGTGGTCCCCTGCACAATATCGACATTTAGGCTTACTTCTGCATGTTTGTGACGGTATTGCATCCCCTGCTTTGTAGTAGTGGTCCAACAGTTGCCAGAACTCAAGTGTATCTATTACATGCTTTTAAGGGGAGGTTTAACCCCTAAAAATGAAGAATTTCATTGAAAATATCAAATTTTAGATACATATTGCACTGGAAAGTACATTCATTTGCCCACATTTCTGTATGTTTATTTTCACTAAAACCTTTGTGGATGATTTTATATAAAAAATTTTAAAGTATGTCAGGTAAGTGTATTTTTACCTAATTATATATGTAAAATATACAAATTGGTATATTTGTGATGCTATATTGCTTCTAATGCATGGATTTTAAATTTCGGTACCATATTCATTTCCCTGAAGCAAAGAGAATTCAAGTTTTTCAAACATAGTTTCATGTGTAAAAATAATTTTGACTGGCTAATTTTTATTAACAATGGGGTCTTTTGATGGGTACCTCCTTATACGCAAATAAAGCTGCAGGTAAGAACGAATCACAGGATTCTGGTTTCTCCTGTGCGAGCTTACATAAATTTGTAAGTAGAGTCCCGTTATATCTTTCCACTTGTCCAATCGATTGTGGATTATAAAATGTGCGGACGAGAATATTTTGAAAAATCCTAAAAACTTCCTCCATCAGTTTCCCTCGGAACTGTGAACCATTGTCAGTTAATATCTGATAAGGGTATCCTAATCTTGTGAATATTGAGAGCAAAGCCTCTCCTACATGTACTAAGTCTGCTGAGGGTAGAGCAATCGCTTCCCCCCACATAGTACATGTCTACCAGAGAAATGGTGTATTTTTTCGGAAACTGACGAAAAGCGCATACAGTCTGCTGAAATGAAGAATTTAATGTAAAGTAAGCTGCAAAGTATGACACAGAACATGCAATCAATAAAGGAAAATACCAGAGATGATTCCTACATAGCAGGGGGATACTGAGGTGAGTACATTTTGTGTAAAAGTGTAATTCTTCCATTTTTTCTTAATTTTTTCAAAACCTCATTTTTCACACAAATGTGGGCACGTTGCCCATGATTTTTCAAAAACTATTAGTGATACAGCAGTAAATTTTGGGCCACATGCTGTACACTTAGTGCTCATTAAAATAAACTAAAATAAAAGATGTATGTTAACAAACTACAAAACTGTTTAGAAATAGCTAAGATAGCCCCCTTACAAATGTCAACTTTTTTTCGATTGGTATGTTAAAATCCAAAAAAAACTCAGATATCAAACCATAGCTTGACTGCTTGCATCAGGGTCAGCGAACCAGAGCTGACCAAGACCCTACTCCACCTCCACGTGGTGGTCCTGGAAACAGGCTGCATCACTGCAGTCTGGCTGAGCGAGTAGGGATCGCAGAGGGAAGGCAAACCCAGTCCCCAAAAATGCCGTGCTGAAGTCGGATGTGTCGACCGAAAGGTGCAGATATCACAGCTCCGGCGTAAACAGACACAACGCAACCAACATCCTTTTCAGGGCGAACAAGGAAGAAGAAGAAGAAACCAATCAAAAACATTTTAGTATACATTCATTATCATATATTAACAAATGAAACAGCCAAATTTCATAACTCAAGTTGTACTCACATTTGAGATATCTTGGGCAACAAAATACCCAAAATAGCTAAAATTTGCCTTTTTTCAGTGTTTTTCCGCCATAGATTGCAAGTTTTTAGTATATACCTCAATGTTTTGTATTTTTTTCAGTCATTTTACTTGTATAAATGACCAGATATAGATGTTAACTTATAATTCTGTGTTTTTCATTTTGGGGGTTTAACCTCCCCTTAAGGTGTCTCCCTTCGCACAAGATTACTCTTGGCTTATATGTAAATAGAAGAAACAAAACGCTTATATCTCCAGGGAGACTTCTAACTTCTTCATTTTAATATCAGGGAGAATATCACAAGATATTCAGAATAGGCGAGAACAATACTGCTTTTGCTGAGTAAGTTAACTCTGTAATTCTGCCGACGCTTTTGTGAAGGATTTAAGCACTTATTAATAATTTCAGCTCGTTTAAGCTCCAACCCCTGATTTACTCAGTGGAATTTTATTATTCTAGTATAGCTCTGTTTAGAGTGTGTGTAGTAAATTGACTGAGACAAGCATGCAGTAACTGTAAAATGATTAAATCGAAGTTAAATTTATATAATTACAAATAACACAATTTAATAATCACTTAAGTTTTAACAGTTAAAAAATAATTTAAATAGTTATGGATCAAGAAAAGTTATCATCACAGTCTTTATGGAATGTGAGATATTACAAGAAGTTCAAGTTGCAGCATATATTCGAATTTAGCTGCCAATGACGGTTCTGCTCCTTCTTATGTGTTGGTTCTTTTCACTCTGCTCACGCTCGTCCCTGATCAAGGTTATCGGGGGTAGCTCGTTTCCCAGAAAAGTCAAGGAAAGTCTACCACGTGGGTCCTTCGTCTTAAAGCTTAGACCACTGTTCCCTTCTTGTTCCAGAGATAGTACTTTCTGCTGGTACCACCAATAACTATGGTACAAGAATAGAACGAAACGCTCTTCTGGGTATGGCGTTTTCCACCCCATAGTTATGGGTTCCTATCTCCCATACCACCATCCCAATTACTCAGAATTTACCCTCGATGAGAATTAAATTTAATCCCTCGGGATAAAACTTTCTTTACATTTAAATAGAATAGCTGTCATAGTTATTTTATATTTAAATGAAAAGGTTAGTAATACAGATTTTTTTCTTTTTTTTTTCTAACCAGCAGCACACTCGAGCTTTCCAGCTCTTTTGGCCCAAAGACATGTCATTGCGAGGCTGGGGGGTCAGTGGACTTTCCTTCCAACCCGGTCAGGAGCTTCGCTCCTTCCCAACCACACGGGATTTATGTACAGGAGCCGTTCAGGTTATTCAGTCAAATTTCCGGTCGTAAACATTCCTTCAAACGCTGACGCCCGGATTTGAACGATGAAAACCTGGTCGCCAGTACAACGCCGTAGCCATTACACCAGTGCGGCTCCCAGTAATAGAGATAGAGTATGTTTACATATATATCTCCATTGATTGAAAAGTGTTCACAATATAAATTGAATATGTTTTCATTTAGGTTTACACTGACTGAAAAGTTTGAAACTTCCATTAACTTTAAAATAAATATTTTCCCATAGACATTTACACTGCTTTAAAGCTTGAAAACTTACATTAATTTTAAAGTGACTATGTTTACGTGGACATTTACACCGCTTTAGAAATGTAAGCATTATACTTAGCATGTACTTCATTTCCGTCATCTTTCCCTCCCTACTCCACATGGAACCTGGAACTACTTTATGATTTTAGTTCTCTTTAAGAAACTAGCAATAAAGCAATCATCAGCCCGTGCAGTGATGGTTCATGAATCATCATTCTATACGCTGAGGTTGCCAACCTCAAATGGCTGTGACATCCACTAGCGAGTTTCACATATTAAACTTCACATGGTCATATATATATATATATATATATATATATATATATATATATATATATATATATATATATATATATATATATATATATATATATATATATATATATATATATATATCTTCTTCTTCTTTGATCCTTAGCCGACGATAGCCAAAGCAGTCAGTGGCAATCACGCCTTGTGGCGTCGTGTAGGGCAACAACAAATTGATTCCACTTTGCTCGGTCGGTGGCCATCCTTCGTTTAGTGTCCCAGCTCTGGTTCATTCTTTGCATCTCAGCCTCCACAGTCCTCTGCCAAGTTGTTTTTGGTCGGTCTCTCTTTCATTTTCATTCAGGCGTCCATAGCATAGCTGTTCTTGTGATGACATCGGGGTCACTTCTGAGGACATGGCCAACTCAGCTCCAGCGTCTGCCAGCTATGATGGTGTGCATGTCCTCTTGCTTGCTCCGAGTAAGCAGATCTTGGTTGGTGATGGTATTCGGCCAAAAGATTCGGTGAATTTTTCTTAGGCATGTTGTGTGAAAAGAAGACAATTTCGACATTTCCTTCTCTGTAACTCTCAAGCATTCCGCACCATAGAGAAGATCAGAAAGCACACAGCTCTGATATAATCTTAATTTTGTGCTTGTGCTGCACTGGGATGACTTCCAGATGTTGTTGAGACTAAAAAAGGCTGTTCTTGCTTTGTTCATTCTGTTGTTGATGTCTTTGCATGCTCCACCGTCTGCTGTTACTATGCATCCTAGGTATGTGAACGTGTCTGCCTGTTCCAGTTGCTGATTCCTTACTGATATGGGCTCAGGGTTGCTCACATTGAGCGTCATGACCTCTTACTTCTTTAGATTGATGTTCAAGCCCACCTGCTGGCTATATTTATTAAGTCTTACCGTTTTTTCCTGGATTTGTTGATGTGAATGTGCTAGTAATGCAATGTCATCTGCATATTCCAGATCTTCCAATGTAGAAAATGTAGTCCATCTTATTCCTCTTGGACTGCCCTCTTTTGTCTGGCGCATCACCCAGTCTATGACTGTTAAAAATAGAGTGGTTGATAAGGGGCATCCCTGTCGTACTCCTGTCTTCACCTCAAAGGCGCATGACTGGAGATACACAGGGAGCTGTTCTAGTGTAGTGGTTGCCACACTGCACTGGCGATCGGGAGATCCCAGGTTCAAGCTCGGCCGAGAACATGTGAAAGAGTGTCGTCGACCGGGACTTGGACTGGAATAATTGGAGCCCTGGCGAAGACATTTGAAGGAGTTTCATTGACCAGGGACTGGAACAAACTGAACCGCCCCTGAGCCGACCCAGCTCTAATAGGTACCTCCGAAGAATGCGAGTATCTGCCTGCATGGCGAAAGGACATCTTTCAGCGTACAGGGAAAACGGAAACTCACGTAAAATCAGTCTCAGTTTAGACATACTACGAACTGGAGATTTCCCTCGAGTAATAGCGGGCGAACGAAAAAATTTAAAAATAATGGAAATACTCCGAGAAAACTCTGACGTATGATAGAAAATACCCCGAGAAAACACTGGTGTATGATAAGAGATACACCGAGAAAACACTGACGTATGATAGGAAATACACCGAGATAACACTAAAATAAGAATCTACAGCTTGAATGTAAAGGTTAAATTATTGTATGGCTGTGAATGTATGATAGGAGATATACCGAGACAACACTGATGTGTGAAAGGAGATACACCAAGAAGACACCGATAGGAAATACCCGTTCTACTTGTTTTGTACACTTAGGTAGGGAATTCAGCATGATATCTCTATACATGTCAATATTGAGTGGAATGTCAAACTCTATTTCCTTTTTCAAAATTTCTATTGTACTACAGTGGAAAAACAATTGATCTTCTGTCTCCTGTGTGTTGGTGATACATAATTTGCAATTTGGGATGTTTTTCCATTGTGCAACAAGTTTTTGCCTAATGGGTGTCATGCTATATAGTAATCTAAAGGTGACTTCCTTTGCGGATGGAGCAGCTGGTAACTCGTGCAGGCTTCTAAAAATAGGTTGATAATCAGTTATGAAATAATTGTACCCACGTTTTATCCTTGTCACTAATGCTGGTTCATGACGTCAGACTTGCCTCTCTCTTGTTTTACTACTAGCATTATAACTAGACCACAAGGTATTTTATATTTGGGCATGCCTGCAAAATAAAAGTAATATAGATATGAGTGTAGAGCCATATAAAAAAACAAAAGCCAACAACAACAACAGTTATTAACAATATCTTACAAAAACACACAGAAGTACTATAAGACAACGTGAAGACAGCCTGACAACAGTAAAGAGACGAAACTGACATGTAAAATGGCCACATATCAAAATCACATAGGATACCAAATAAGTTTCTTTGCAGCATAGTACTAAGTAATAGAAGATAGGTCAAATAGAAAGAGAAATAAATTGAAAAAAAAAACCATTAATGGACATGTGTACTTGTGACGGAATTAAACAACTAACACTGAAAATATAAAGTAGCGACTATTAGGCACGCGCTCATCGTCTGTGATGCTCAAGAGTTATGGGACATGTCAAGTCAGGTCACGTGTAATATTAGTTACATCAGTCACGTGGTCCATTATTATGAAAGATATAAGACCATTTCTCAACAAAGTTTAATAATTATTTTTTCGAATTTATAATTTCCATCTTTCAACTTCTTGATTTCCATGTTTACACAATGTGCTGATCACCTGTTTGTCAAACATTTTGATTGAATGTTTTGCCCGAAAGCCTTGTGTTCTTTGAGTCACCTCTACACTCTGTTTAAGGGGTACAAGAGGTTCCGATTAAGAAAGAAAGAGAAAGATGTCAATGTTTATTATTTCTGTTATGTCTTTTACGTATATTTTGTCTTGTCTAACACAAATAAAATTGTGTCACTGTGGTATCAACACTAATGCTGACATACAGGTTCAGTATAAGTATTAAGACACGTACACACTTATGCACACAACAGTTTGAAAAAAAAAATTATGGTTGAAAACCTAAACAAAACGGTACTGCAAACAGCCACTGAGTCTATTAGCAGAGAGACAAGACAGAATTACAAACCATGTTGAACTGAAGAACTACAAAAGTTTGATGATGAACTACGACAGAACAGAATTACAAACTATGTTGAACTACAAAAGCTTGATGATGAACTACACAAAATAGAGAGAAGAAACGACCGAAGACATTCATAAACACTGGTCAAGTGAGAAATCAGATTTCTTTACGCCTAACCACAAATTTGTAAGGGGAAGTAGCATTTATTTTGTGCAAGGGCAGCAACACAATTAAGAAAACAAATACTAAATTAAATAAAGCTTTTAGTTTTATACATTAAATATATCCAGTTAATTTAACAAATAATGTAAAACAAAAAAAGTCCATTATGAAAATTATACGGTAATTAAATCTTATAATATTTAAATGTTTTTTATTGTATTTTATCAATATTTTTTTTAAAACCTTTTATCGGATACAAGTTTTAAAGAACTGACTACTGATATGGTCTGTCACTCTCAATGCTAATAATGTATTGCTTTCAACTACCGTACATGATTTCGTTGTTTTGAGCACCAAAAGGTGTCGTCAGCGCTTAAGAGCGCTCTTCATCAAATCATGAACACTTACTTACTTACTTAGTCGTTCCCCTTCTACCATGAGTTGAAGAGGTTTGGAAGAGAGAGAGCCAGACGATCCTATCGGCGGTCTTCCTCCTGGCCTGGTTCTATTCAAGCCCTCTGTCCTTCAAAGATTGTCTAATGTTGTCCTCCCAGCGGATTCTGGGTCGTCCTGGGGGTCTGGATCTCTAGCTCTTTGTTTCCCATGCTTGTCGTGGTAGCCGATCTTCTCCCATTTTGCAGACATGGCCAACCGATCTTAGTTCGGACTGTTCTACTTTGATCTGCAGGGGGTGGGATTTTAGGCCTTGATGTATCGTCTGGTTGCGAACCATGTCTCTTCTTGTTACTTCAACCACCTTCCTCAGATACCTCATTTCTGAGGTTTGGATCTGGCTTTTATGGGTTGTAAAATCATGAACACACTGTATATAAAAATAAAAGCAACAAAAGACATCCCAGACAAATATGTTTACGACATGCGCTCTTATTTATACGCACGGACAGAAATATTACAAAGGTGGAGGAACAGTCGTTATAGATAAACATGACTAAGGTCATTGTCTAAGTTTATGTTTGGATGTTGTTGTTGTTGTTGTTGCACAGTATCGACACCACTGCACTCCGGGAAAACCCATAGGTACTCAGTGTCCCTCAGGCAACGTGATGGTTCCATGAACCACTAAGTCAATAATGATCAATACTCACACACAAGGTCAAATATTTACAAACATCTCCAAACGTTTGCAATGATGGTCAATACTCACACACAAGGTCAAGTATTTACAAACATCTCCAAACGTTTACAATGATGATCAATACTCATACAAGGTCAAGTATTTACAAACAACTCCAAACTTTTACATTGATGATCAATACTCACACACAAGGTCAAGTATTTACAAACATCCCCAAACGTTTACAATGATGGTCAATATTTACACACAAGGTCAAGTATTTACAAACATCTCCAAACTTTTATAATGATAATCAATACGCACACACAAGGTGAAGTATTTTCAAACATCTTCAATCGTTTACAATGATGATTAATATTCACACACAAGGTCAAGTATTTACAAACACCTCGAAACGTTTACAATGATGATCAATACTCACACACAAGTTACAGTATTTACAAACATCTCCAAACGTTTACAATGATGATCAATACCCAATCATAAGATCAAGTATTTACAAACATCTCCAAACTTTTACAATGGTGATCAATACTCACACACAAGGTCAAGTATTTACAAACATCTCCAAACGTTTACAATGATGATCAATACTCACACACAAGGTCAAGTATTTACAAATATCTCCAAACTTTTACAATGATGATCAATACACACACACAAGGTCAAGTATTTACAAACATATCCAAACGTTTACAATTATGATCAATACTCACACACAAGGTCAAGTATTTATAAACCTCTTCAAACGTTTACAATGATGATCAATATTCACACACAAGGTCAAGTATTTACAAACATTTCCAGACGTTTACAATGATGATCAATACTCACACGCAAGTTCAAATATTTACAAACATCTCCAAACTTTTACAATGATGATCAAGAATCACACAAAAGGTCAAGTATTTACGAACATCTCCAGACGTTTACCGCTTCTGTTTTTTTTTTAAAATATAATACTTAGATTAACATTGTGCTTTATAAAACAATTAAAAGGAGTCTTCCCATAATGCATACCTTGGAGCTGTCAAATCGTATCTCCTCTGCGATCTCTCTATGCTAATGTTTAAACAGTGTGAATCAATACATCATCATCACACAAAGTTAGTGTCGCTTAGCGCTGACAGGTGTTGTAACTCAATTCATAAAACAGACCGTTTCACATAATATCGCAGACAAACGTGTCAACGACCAGTGCACCTATAGATATAAGGCATTTAAGTCGTTACTGTTACAACACCAACCTATGCCGGCTTATTTTTGACTGTAAAATATTTTTTATTTCTTTGTTTATAATGATTTTATAGAAAGGTCCTAATATTACCACGAAATTTATAACCCGCAGCAACCACATTCAATGTTTCAAATATGTTGTGATGTACTCGCAATGGTAAACTGATTCTCAGCCATACGCGTTCTATAATATTCTCAACAGTATAGTACTAGGGACACCTTTCATTATGGTGACTAGGTCTTATACAAGCAGATTATCTTATTCCTTTAGGTGCAGATATATATATATATATATATATATATATAAGGCAAAGTCTGTCTGTCTGTCTGTTACCTTAAAACTCGAGAATGGCTGAATCGATTTCTCCAGCGTACTCGGAGTTCCCCTGAAGATCATTAATTCAATAAAGTAAACACATGAAGACATGACATGCAGAGTTCTTCATGAAGGACAGCTTACAGAACCGTTTGGGATAAGAACAGGAGTGTGAAAGGGATGCCTCTTGTCTCCATTTCTTTTCTTACTAGCAATAGACTGGGTTATGAGAACATCGACAATACACAACAGAAATGGAATCCAGTGGACTCTGACTAAGCAGTTGGATGATCTGGATTTTGCTGATGACTTGGCTCTTCTGTTCTATAACCGTAATCAGATGCAGGACAAATTGAAAACACTCGATGAGAGGTCAAAGCAATTGGGTCTGAAAATAAACAAGGAAAAGACAAAAATAATGAGAATAAATGTGGTTAATGATAACAGGGTTGAACTTGAAGAAACACCAATACAAGATGTAAAATCGTACACGTGTCTTGGCAGCAATATAGACAAAGTTGGAGGGACAGACAATGATATCAAAATAAGAATATAAAAAGCAAGAGGAGCTTTCATTGCATTGGGAAATATATGGAGATCAAGAGAAATTGGATCCAACACGAAAATAAGAATCTTCAAATGTTATGTCAGTCCTATTGTATGGCTCTGAGACATGGAGAACAGCAAAGACAACAACCAAAAAGCTGCAGACTTTCATAAATGGGTGCTTGCGTAGAATAGAGGAATTTAAATGGTATGATAAGGTTAGCAATGTAGAACTGAGGACAAGAACTAGACAAGTGCCAGTGGAACAAAAGTTGAGAAGAAGACGCTAGCGATTGTAAGGACAAACACTGAGGGAACCTGTTGATAGCATTACATGCCAGTCCTTGTTCTGGAACCCCCAAAGCAATAGAGGCAGAAGTAGACCAAGAAGCACATGGAGAAGAGAGGTGGAAACAGAGGTGAAAATGATGAGGAAAACGTAGAAAGAACTTGAGATAATGGCACGTGACAGGAGGACTTGGCAGGTGTTTGTTGAATTCCTATGCTCCATTGGGTGTGGAGGGTTATGAAGTGAAATTTTAGTCTGCTGTTAACTATAGTTTCTATAATTTTTCCTATATGCGATGTAAACGATATTGGCTTGTATGAGCTGACATCATGTGTTTCCTTATCTGGCTTTAGTATGGGGATGACTACTGCTGTGTTCCATGAACATTGTATTTTTCCCGTGTGCCAGATTTTTTTGTAGATGGACGCAATCACTCTTAGAGTTGTATTTGGTACCTTTCTGAGGAATTCCTAGCTCAGAATGTCCTGACCAGAGGTGGTATTGGTTTTTCCTGCTAATGCTCTTTCTATTTCATCTAATGTAATATCTGCATTTAAATAATTAGCGTCTTGTGTGCAGTCCATATTTTCTTCTTCAAATTTTGTTGATATAGTTTTCGCCTATCTATCTTTGCCTTATCTAGACTGTTTATTGAACTAACCTAATAGACGTATATGGCTAGTAAGTTAGCTTTTTCTCTGTCTGTTTCAGCTCCCTCTCTCTCTCTAGGAATTTAATTGTTGGGATTTTAAATTTCTTGTTGTTTCCTCCTTTATTTGCCTTTAGTTTTCTTCACACTGTAGTTACTTGTGACCTATGGTTTAATGTTCTCCAATTCTTCTCTTCAGCTTTGAATATTATTTTATTTGTTTCTGTCGTGAAATGACGTCTGTCTCACATCACGAATTCTAAATATTCTGACCATTCCGGGCGACATACATTGTAGAAAGATATGATACACTAACCAATGAAAATGCTTTTTTGGTCTTGTGTTTACTGCCGCTGGGAAAATAAAGATGGCAAGGCCCAATCTGTGTAACCTGATTAACTTTGGAATTCTAATACGGCATTTTGGAAGAAGTACCACTTGAAAGAGGGTACCAAACCAATATTAGGGATGTTACTCTACCTGTAAGAAATAATATTTTTTACTAATACTAATATAGGACGTGAGAAATCTTGGGTTGAATGCATTCGAAGCTTCAGGTTGTTCTAAATTTCGCAGTTTAAGCTATGCATAAAATAAAATGCAATTTGGAAACTAAAAGATTATTACATAGATATATAAAGCCTAACTCCACGTATAATTTAAGCTTGGGATGAATAAAATCGCATCAAGCATAACGAAGATAATTAAAAAGTAGTTTTCCTACAATGAACGATAGGCAAAAAGGTACCCATATTTTCTGATAGTGATTACATTCCTCGTAGTTCCCATTTCGTACGTCTGAGGTCACACTATAAATAGACTTGCCTAACAAACTCGGGTCAGTCACTATTATTTGAATATACAGAGAGCGGCAAAAAAGGAGCATATGTTAATGCAAGTGTTTGCCTGCTGTACCTGTTAGCAGACCTTAATCAACCATTAAGGGCTCGTCTCTGTGTGTGCCTCAGGGTAAGAACGAATATATATATATATACGTATGTATATATTTATGTGTAATTCTTTTGATTAATCCATTTGTGCTATAAGACGTGTATAGATGTGTTAGGAATGGATAGTGTGTACTGGTGAAACTTACAGACTCATGTGTTATTCTAGAGGCAAAGCCTGCCTTCAGAAATATTTAAATATTGAGAATGATGGCCAAGTGTGTCTGTGAGTTTAGACCTGTATTTAAAGAAGTATTTCTTGAATGGAATGAGACACCTACCAGGAACATAAGGAAGGATAAAAGGGATTGAAGTACTGTATAATTTGACCTATTACTTAGTAGTTTTATTTACAACCAAATTATTGTATGGAGGCGAATCATGGGAAACGAATGATAATTAAGAAGGCAGAAGAAAATTATGATCACATTTAACTAAAATGATTGTTGCTACTATACTATACCTTGTGCATCTGCTAGCACGCTAGTCTGAAACTGTCTATCGTCCCCATCTGTGTCATAGAGGGATATTGATAGGCAAATACAGGGATTGCGTTTGACTTCGTTTCAGGTTTAATCCTTTAACCTAAAGCCTACAACACATAAAAAGAGGCTTCTCATACTGAAGTTACAACGAATGCAGTGCCAGTCTATGGTAGAGGGCCATCCATATCCTGTGTAACAGCTGGAAGGTTTTTATCTGAAGATTCTCTCCAGCCTCAGAGGGAGCCATCTGCAGTGACCCAGTTACGTTGCTCACAAGGCAACTGTGAAGCATATACCCGTTCACCAAAATAAAAGCATCCAGTTCGTGATGAACAGAACAGTATAGAGCTTCAACATGATTATAATAATAACACTAATAATTCTTCAGTGAAAAATCAAGCAAGCTAGATTGTCTACAAAATGATAGACATCTTAACACAAGTGAAAGACGTTTGTTGAACTGTTCTTATTTATTTACTTTTGTAAAATATTTGATTTTAAACCTTTTCAAACAGAAAAGAGTAAATGTATAAATAAATTGTAAATATTTACCAGCAGACTTACTTAAACTCTTTAAGTTAAGTTTTTATTCAATGTTGGTAAACTTTAATTAAATAATTTTCCCTAGCAAAGTCAGAAACAAAATTATCTACCATAATCACATAGGCGGATCAGGAGAGGTAGCAGATAGGGACTCAGAGTACTACATCACCATCTTCTCTGGGAACTTACATAGCTTGACCCTAACTTTGTTGTCTATACACCCTTAATTTTTTCAGAGAAGGGGGTATTACTGATAAGACCAGACTCTTATCTGCCACTATCATAGTATCATCTGATACACCTGTATGTCCAGGAAATCTTCTTATTTTCAATAACATCTGAACCTCTCGCGACAGTTTTATTTCTTATTTTTTTATAGTTTGTGTAATTCTCTTCAGTTTTGGTTTTTCTATACTTTATCAGGGCCCTTTCCCTCAATTTCACTTGTTCTGAGCATCTGTCTGTCCACCATGGTACTGGATATTTATCTTTGTTTCTTTCCCTATCTTTACCTTTTTGTGTTGGTTTTAAGTGATCAGGCATATTCCTGTTTGGTATATATTTTATTGCTTTTTTTAAATCTCATTAGTTATTTTTTCTGCAAAGATATCTACATTGTTAGATTCAATTTGTTCTATACTTAGTTTACTTAGTTCCAATTGGAAGAACTCCCATTTTGCTTTTTTGAAGTTGAATGTAGGTTTGGAGTTTCTTGGACTAGTTCTTGGACTGTATTTGTCGTTTAAGTTTATTTCTATGGGTAAGTGGTCTGAGCTTGAGTCATTCAGTACTTCCCATTTAGCAGAGGCTAGGTTTGGTGTTATAATACTTATGTCTATTGCTGTATCTACTCCATTGTTGCATGGGTTAATCCTTGTCATTGCGCCATCATTTAGTATGATTAGCTCTGCACTTTCAATGTAGTCCGACAGCCTTTTTCCTGCTGGATCATTGCTGTTATTACCCCACGCCTCATGGTGTGCATTTAGGTCACTTACCAGTAATGTTCTTTTGTCTATTTGTGTGTTAATTATGTCCATGTCCTTATCAGTTATCTTGCCATTGGTACTATACATGTTAATTATTTTTAAGTTCTCTGGTTCACTGTCTACCGTTACACTTATTCCTTCAATATTTTCTGTGTTGAGTTGTTCCCAATTTATTATTGTGTAGTCTTCATGTACTAGACAGGCCACACCCCCTCCTCTTCCCTCCTGTTTATCTTTTCTAAGTATCTTATATCCTTGGTAGTTCAGTTTCTGTTTGGGGTTTAGGAGGGTTTCATGTATTGCAAAGATGGGTTTTTCCTCCTTATATTGTCCCGTACAAGGTTGCCACTCAAGTTCTAGAGATAAACACAGATTTTCTTCTTTAAAAAACCTAGAAATACCTAGATTATATTATGCATCAAAAACACTGGGATAGACGATGCTTACACAATCTTTCAGTGCAGCTTTAGCACAAATAAGCTGTGTGCTACCAAATGTTATTTATGTCTTCCTTTTTATTTTATTTTTTATTACCAAAAATTCACAACTATAATTTTATTAACACCCCAATATATCACATAGGCAACCTTGGTGCACTTCAGTGACATATTTTTAGCAATTGTGCTGTCTGGAAACTTCTTCTTGCAACTTTCAATCAAATGATCAGCTTACGAAAACGGAGTATTATGTTCTGCCATGAAAGCCGACAACAGTATATCCGCTTTAGCAATTTTGTCTTTTAGACATGGCTCTTTTGGTTTGATGAAAACCTTGTTAATATTCAGAGTTTCGCTTTTGGCTTCGAAGTGTTTCATGCGCTTCTGTGTGCTTTTATGTGTCAATAAAGCTGTGTTGTTGGCATTAGTTAATGTACAGGAACAGACCGTACAAATCGCAGCATAGTGATTGCCTGAGTCCGGCTTTATCCAATCCTTCAGTTTGCTGTCTATTAGCCATTCCTCAGCAAAAGCTTGCTGATACCATGCCTTAACTTTTTTTACGGGGTTGTGTGTGTGTCGTCATGCTGCTACAACTACCTAGCGTACCTTCATCATCGCTCATTTTTTAATCTTAATTTTAATTATTTTTGACCCCCCAAAAAAAAACAAGATGCTGTTTATCTGCTCAAGCCTAAAATTTAAAAAGAATACTTTAAAACACATCACAAAAATGACTGAGTATTGTAGATGACAGCCATTAACAGAATAACAGGAAATAGATAGCTGATGTAAACGAGTGAAAAAACAACGTCATTGATGTGGTTAAAAACAAGAATTAAATTTATGTAGAATAAAAAATATATAGCACATAATTTTTTACATTTAATTATAATACAGTTGACATTCGAAAATCCGGCAACCTCAGGACCTGAGGAGTGCCGGATTGTTGAAAATGCCGGATTTTTTATGGTTATATGTGCTGTATATATTTAACAGAAAATGACTACCTGTACAGTCCTTTAAAGAAAGAAAATTAAAAACTAAATGAAAAGCAAATGAAATTTTAATGTTCATCAACTAAATAAAACAGTTCTACAGAGTTTTAATGATAAAATGAGCAGGAATGCCTGTTAACACGTGCAAGCAAGACCCAACAGCTGCATCAAAACATAAACGGCTCCAGAAAACAGTGGCGCGCCATCGCGGTAAATTAAAAAATGCGCTCCGAAATCCATGCCGGAAATCTGAAGGAACCGGATTATCGATGGCCGGATTTTTGAATGTCAACTGTATAAATATAATTTATAATGCTCAGCGCACGGAATATAAATTCATTGTAAATGCCAATTGTCAAATATACCCAGATTAATGCAGATTTGGAAAAACAATACCCAGACGGAAGCCAAAAAAACCCAGATCTAGTAAAAAATACCCAGCTGTGGCAACACTGGTCCCGTAAGAGACAGCATGTTCTTCCTGGCACCCCTACAGTTCCACTGAACTACTTCGACAGCTTTAAGATGTTAAGTTATGTTGAATTACCGTTTTTTTTTTTATAATGTAAAACTGTTGACTTATTTTTGCGAGGCGCGTCCCGTTCAACCTAGTCGGTTATATTAGGGCGCATGTCCAAATATAAAAGACCCTGAGGTCTGAGACATATTGATTGAATTACCGTTTTTTTTTTTAATGTAAAACTTTTGCCTCGTTTTGACGAGGCGCATCACGTTCAACCTAGTCGGTTATATTATTTTTTTTTTCCTCGCGTGAGGTCGTATATTGTTTTCCTCGCATGAGGTCGCATTTAACTCGCATGAGTTGCATTGCCACACGCCCAACAATAAACGCATGTCCCAACACAAAAAGGCCCAATGACACACAAGTGTCACCAATGATCCTCTGTGTTTTCACACAAAAGATCTTATGACACATAAGTGCCACTGTACTGATCTTTTGTGCCGGGCACATGGTTATATTAGGTTGCATGTCCTTTTTTTCCTCGCATGAGGTCGCATTTTATTTCCTCGCATGAGTCGCACGCCCCGGCCCTAGCTAAGACACAGTGGTCTTAGTCAAAAGGCCGGATATCAAGGCGCACGTTCAGCCTCAAAAGATCAAACACATTAACACGTTAATGCCAATGCACTTTGATCTTAGCCAATTTTTTTTTTTCCTCGCATGAGGCTGCATATTTTTTTTCCTCGCATGAGGTCGCTTATTTTTTGCCTCGCATGAGGTTGCATGGCACACGCTCAACCCGGCCCTGGTCAAGACCCATGTCCCAACACAAGAAGACCCAATGACATCATTTGTCACTGTAGTGATCTTCTGTGTTCTCACACAAAGGACCTAATGACACATGAATGTCACTGTATTGGTCCCTGTGCTTAGACACTTTGATCTTAGCCAAAAGGCCGAGAAGGGATGAGGGCGCATGCCCAAATATAAAAGAACCTTAAGTCCCGATATTTGTTATATAGTACTGTTTTTTTTTTTAATTAATGTGTTTGCTACTTTTCTTTGTAGCACGCCCCTTTCAACCATCTACCATGTACTTGGAGTTGTTGGTTATATCAGGACGTGTTTCTTTTATTGTAATATGTTTTGTTTGTATTTATTTTATACTATATTATCTCTAGTCGGTATTTTTCCTTTTGTAGTTATAGTTCAACATGGTTTTTAAAAGAAATTCCAAAATATGCTATTCTCTAAGTTAGTATGTTTTTAATTTTCACTGGATGGTTTCTTTGGTTAATCTGTATGTATCTGGGGCGAGTCTTTCACAAGTTTGGACTACTGACTCAAATCCTTATTTGTTTTTTATATGTTAGCTTTAGTTTTTGTAATATAGTGTTTTATTAACTTTTGCATTTCTGAAGGGGTCTTTGTGCCTATGAGATTTTCTACCCTCATTTCTACATTGTGGTTACTACAGTATGTCTTAATGTTTTGCCTCTGTTGGTCATATTTCTTGCAGTCCACCAGAAAGTGTCTAATTGTGTTTGGTTCTTGACACTCTTCACATGTGGGTTCATCAATCATGAAATATCCAGTTCCAAGCTTGAGCCTCAGCAATTTTTTATTAATTGGTATTTTTAGTTCATCTTTTATTTGACATTTTTTGCTTGGTTTTTTAAGGATTTTATATGAGTGTCTTGCTTTTTTACTTTGGTCCCATGCTGTTATCCACTCTTTAGTTATTGCTTGAGCAATTAAGCTCTTAATTTCAAACTTCCCTAAGCCTACTTTTCAATTTTGTTATGGCTAGCTCTCCCCCCTTTGGCTTCTTTGTCTGCAAGCTCATTTCCTGCTATCCCCACATGTGATGGTATCCATGTTATTGTTGCACTGCATCCTATAGTTTGTAGATATGTATTAACCTGTAGTATTTCCTCTATAATATCTGGCCTGCTACATTCATTTCTGTTTCTGATAGCTAATACTGATGATAGGGAATCTGTGAGAATGGTTACTTTTTTTGGTGGATTTTCTGCAGCTATTTCTAAAGCTTTTAGGATTGCCACTAATTCTGCTGTAAAGATGGATGTATTACCTGTTACTTTGTATCTTTTATAAATTTTTAATTTTGGTATTGCTATTCCTGCTCCTAATTGTCCTTCTTCATCTTTTGACCCATCTGTATATATAGTTAGGCTATTATTTATATACCGTTCTATGTACTCTAGTGTTTTACTTTTTGCTGAGATTATGTCGTTAGATTTATTTATGATCTTTGTTAAGTGGGAGTCAGTTTCTGGCACTTTTAATTCCCATGGTGGGATCTTTGCTTTATACAGAGCACTACTGTTTATCGCATTAAACAGGTCTGGGTATTGATCCACTTCATCCATTGTTTTCCACCCTGACGGGTATCTATTATGGTTTAATGGAATGTGGCCTATGTACTGGTTACCCCTATCAAAGGTTTTATGTGCTGGGTGAGTTGGATCTTTTGCCACTCTTGCCCAGTAGCTGAATCTCAGTTCTTTTCTCCTTAGCTCCAGGGGTATAATGCCTAGCGCTACTTCTAGTGCCTCTGCTGATGTTCCCTTTGAGGCACCTGCTATTATTGACAGTGCCTGGTTTTGGACTGTGTCTAGTTTTTTCTTATTGCTTGGGGCGGCTGATGCATAGACAACACTGGCATAGTCAAGTTTGCCCCTAATAAATGATTTATAGAAGGTTAACATGGTCTTATTGCAGGCGCCCCAACCACTTCCTTTCATATATCTTAGCATGTTAATAAGTCCCCTACTGCTTTGCACTAATAGGTCTATGTGTTTGTTCCAGTTTAGTTGCTGGTCTAATACCATACCCAGAAATCTAGTTGATTTTGCTGTGCATACTTTTTGCTCATTAATGCTTATGTCAATTATATTGTTTTTAATTACACGCCCTCTACTGAAGATCATTCCTATGGTTTTTTTAACGTTTAGATTAAATCCCCACTTGTTCATCCAGTCAGATACTTTATTCATTTGCCTTTGTACTGTTTTATAGAGGAATGGGAGATTTCTTCCCGTTCTCCATATCGCAGCGTCATCTGCAAACTGGGATAAGTTGTTTTTTAAGTCTTTAAACTCGTCGCCTAGGTCGTTGACCATAATCGTAAAGATAGATGGTGATATTACTGATCCCTGGAGAATTCCATTCTGTTGCTCATACACCTCAGATCTATCATTGTTTATTTGTACCGTGAAGTATCTATCCTGCAGGAAGTTTTCTAGATAATTGTAGGTTCTGCCTACTATACCTAATTTCCTGATTTTGTGTAGTGCACCCTCCCTCCAACACTCATCATATGCTCTTGCTACATCAAGGAATATTGCTACTGTCTTTTCATTCCTTTTGAAGCCTGTTTTAACATCATGTTCCAGCCTCAACAGTTGTTCTATTGTACTATGTTGGCTTCTAAAGCCTGCCTGGGTTGGACTGTACAAATTATGCTTTTCTAGATGAAATTTTAGTCTGCTGTTGACTATTGTTTCTAGAATTTTTCCTAGATGCGATGTTAACGATATTGGCCTGTATGAGCTGACATCATGTGTTTCCTTATCTGGCTTTAGTATGGGGATGACTACTGCTGTCTTCCATGAACACGGTATTTTTCCCGTGTGCCAGATTTTGTTGTAGAGGGATGCAATCACTCTTAGAGTTGTATTTGGTACCTTTTTGAGGATTTCATAGCTCAGAATGTCTTCCCCAGAGGTAGTATTGGTTTTTCCTGCTAAAGCTCTTTCTATTTCATCTACTGTAATATCTGCATTTAAATAATTAGCATCCTGTGTGGTGTCCATATTTTCTCCTTTTAATTTTTCTAGCAGTGTCTTCCGCCTATTTATTTCTGTCTTATCTAGACTGTCTATTGAACTAACCTGATAGAAGTATTTAGCTAGTATGTTGGCTTTTTCTCTATCTGTTTCAGCTCTCTCTGGTATTTTAATTGTTGGGATTTTAAATTTCTTGTGGTTTCCTCCTTTAATTGCTTTTAGTTTTCTCCAAACTGTAGTTACTTGTGACCTATGGTTTAGTGTTTGACAAAATGTTCTCCAACTCTTTTCTTTAGCTCTGAATATTATTTTATTTGTTTCATTTCTTACTTTTTTATAGTTTGTGTAATTCTCTTCAGTTTTGGCTTTTCTATACTTTGTAAGGGCCCTCTCCCTCAGTTTCAGTTGCTCTGAACATCTGTCTGTCCACCATGGTACTGGATTTTTATCTTTGTTTCTTTTCCTATTTTACCTTTTTGTGTTGGTTTTAAGTGCTCAGGCATATTCCTGTTTGGTATATATTTTATAGCTATTTTTAAAATCTCATTTGTTAGTTTTTCTGCAAATATATCTATACTGTTAGATTCAATTTGTTCTATGCTTAGTTTACTTAGCTCCAATTGGAAGGACTCCCAATTTGCCTTTTTTAGGTTGAATGTAGGTTTCGAGCTTTTTGGACTAGTTCTATATTTGTCGTTTAGGTTTATTTCTATGGGTAAGTGGTCTGAGCTGGAGTCATTCAGTACTTCCCATTTAGCAGAGGCTAGGTTTGGTGTTATAATACTTATGTCTATTGCTGTATCTCCTCCACTGTTGCATGGGTTAACCCTTGTCACTGAGCCATCATTTAGTATGATTAGCTCAGCACTTTCAATGTAGTCCAACAGTCTTTTTCCTGCTGGATCATTACTGTTGTTACCCCATGCCTCATGGTGTGCATTAAAGTCACCTACCAATAATGTTCTTTGGTCTATTTGTGTGTTAATAGTGGCAATATCCCTATCGGTTATATTACCCTTGGGGCTATAAATGTTTATTTTTTTTAAGTTATCTGGCTCACTGTCTACTGTTACACTTATTCCTTCAATATTTTCTGTGTTGAATTGTTCCCAATTTACTATTTTGTAGTCTTCATGTATTAAAAAGGCCACGCCCCCTCCTCTTCCCTCGGGTCTATCATTTCTAAGTGTTATATACTCTTGGTAGTTCGGTTTTTGTTTGGGGTTCAGGAGGGTTTCTTGTATTGCAAAGATGGGTTTTGCCTCCTTATACTGTCCCATAAGAGACAGCAGGTTCTTCCTGGCACCCCTACAGTTCCACTGAACTACTTTGATAGCTCTAGAGTCTGTGGTCCCCATTTAGTATGGTTAGCTTAGTTATATTATTGTTTTTATTAGGTTCTTTGATAAGGGATCTACTTTTTTTGGTTTTGCTCACTATCTCTCATGTTCTCTACAAACTCATCATTCCAAGTAACCATTTTACTCCGAACTCTTTCTGCGAAGTTAGGTATGTGTAGTTCCACTGTTTCCTTAAATTTTTCTTCCATATTTTCTATAGCTATTTCTCTCTCTCAATTTTTTTAAGGATTTCTTCATTAGCTTCTTTTATCTCTGCTATTTTTTTGAGGTCTCTCTCTATTTCCTTTTGTGCTGTTTTTATTTCTTCTAGTACCTGTCTGGCTTGGATGAGGTTATGTTCTGTCTCTTCTGTGTTGTCATCTTCTTTACTGTTTATGGGTCAAAAAATCTATTAACAGATTACAAAAAACAAGCAATGGTGTAGTAATCTGTTTGAACAGCACAGAAAAAGCCAAGGTCCTAATAAATGAACTGAAAGAAAAATCTAAAGAAGTACAACTCCCACATAAAATAAATATACAAATGGAGCTGATCAAAGAGATTAGAAAAGTCGTAATCAAGGGCATCGATACAAACCTAACAGAAGAAGAGATCCACACAAAGTTAGTGAAAGAAAACCCAGAAACTAAGATAGAAAAGGTAGAACGAATTAAAACTAAGCTGCAGAAGAATACATCAGTGGTAGTGTTGAGTGTGCAGGGTACAGAAATACCCAAAGAGATCAAAATCTGCAAGAAAATCAGGAAGACTGAAACATTCATACCACCAATCATCCAATGCACAAATTGTCAAGGCTTTAGTCACATGCAGCATCTTTGTAAAAGAGCAACAAGATGTAGTTTCTGTGCAGGAGCACACAAACACAGAGACTGCACAATGGCTAAAGAGGACAAAGACTACAAACAAGAAAATAAAAACAGAAGATGTGCAAATTGCCAGGGTAACCACAGTGCCAGGTATCAGGGGTGCCCAATCTACCAAGAGACAAAGCACATATTAAAAGAATCACTAGAAACAAAACAAACCATTCTGGCAAATAAAAGAAAGACAGAAAACCAACAACCATCTCCAAAACTCTCAAGAAAGTATCATTAAGAACCGGTCCCTGTGTCTAGACACATGATCCCAGCCAAAAGCCGGATTCTAGGCATTGGGTTGTACAGCGTAAGATACACTGTAAGAAACATCGGGTTGTACAGTGTAAAATACACTGTACAACAAATAACCAGTGAAGTGAAAGACATACAGGAAAAAATCCAGAAAGAATATAGTACTGTTAAGGGTTTCTTCTTTTTTAAATATGCACAGGTTAATGATAATAAAATGCCTTACAAAAGGAGTATTTTAGTGAGATTGACGAAACAGATGTATTTAAATTTTTTAAGAAAGCAAATAGTTGTCTTAATAAATTGTTGAAGTCTACGCACTTTACAATTCTAGCAAAAAATTACATTAGTTTTTGTTATATAGAACTTTTCGAAGCATTTTTTGTCTTTTTAGTTAGTTTGGTTAGTTATTTCCCTTCCATAAATACCTTAACTAGTTTGAGTATTTGTATGGATTATTTCCCTTCCTTATTCAGAGATGTATTTCTTCTTATCCGTCGTTCGCTCTCAAATAACCACAACTGTCTCTCTTATAAAGCAGGTAGTCCGTCTCAGGTCTCTCTCATCACCAGACAGTTTCTCCCTCAACTGGGTTGGAGAAGGTCACACTGTCACCTTGCTCCTCTCATGGAGCCGACAGTTATGGTGAACCAACGATCTATCTCATGGCCATATTTTATGAAATGAGACAGAAAATACCAACAACAAAAATAAATAAATTGTGCATCAGAAGAAATAGATTAACAGCAAACAAGAATACAAAGAAGACTTAACAAACAACTAGAAGGTCCAGATGCTGAAGACGACACAAATCTTTTACTGTACTATGTTATTGTTACTGTTGAACAGAGTAGACGTCATTGCACTCTGGGCAAACCCATAGGTGCTCAGTCTCCCTAAGTATATGTTGAAGATTGTGAGAGCTAACTGCCTCTGTAGCTCGTTGGTTGTAAACACGATGGATGCATCCTCGCATACGCTTATCTCTGCTAGCCTGATGTTTGATGCCAAATTCCAACAGTCTTAACCTTGATGATTCAACTATTTCAGTGTCATTCTCTAACAGGTGATCATTAATTGTTCCAGTATCTGTCCCTTATCCATATCCAGTGTCCCCACTGTGCGTGCACTTGATGGTAGTCTGTCAGCTCTCTCATTATCGCACTCCCCTGCATGACCAGGACACTAGATCTACACCAGATCCTGCAGACTCGAAGCTTCTATAAATGTTTTTCATTCATGCCGTAGCCAACCATTTTGAACCTTTCGAAGAATGGGTTGAGAGTCTGATATAATGACTGCCTTTGTTACTGAAGTTTCAGTTAACCATCTTAAGGCTGCAGTAACTGCCTCTACCTCCATAAGAGTCTGGTCTTATCAGTGATACCCCTTCTCCGAAAGAGAGTAAGGGGGATGTATAGACACAAAGGTAGGGTCAAGCTATGTAAGTTCCCAGAGAAGATGGTGATGTAGTACTCTGAGTCCCTAACTGCTACCTCTCCTGATCCGCCTCTGTGATTATGGTATTTAATATTGTTATTGACTCTGCTAGGGGTAATTATATAACTAAATTCACCAACAAGAACTGCAATTCAA
Organism: Oreohelix idahoensis; assembly: GCA_024509875.1. NCBI lineage: Eukaryota > Metazoa > Mollusca > Gastropoda > Stylommatophora > Oreohelicidae > Oreohelix > Oreohelix idahoensis. Next base: position 57,650 of record JAMPIV010010513.1, on the reverse strand, counting down.
CTTAAAGAATTTAAGAAAGTCTGCTGGTGAATATTTACAATTTAATTTAACAGTTACTCTTTTCTGTTTGAAAAGTATTAATATCAAATATTTTACAACATTAAATAAATAAGAACAGTTCAATAAAAATGTCTTTCTCTTGGGTGACAATGTCTATCATCTTGTAGACAAAATAGCTGGCTTGATCATTCACTTGAAGAATTATTATTATGATTACTACAAGTTTATTGATACTCTGTACTTGTTATGGTCATCACAAACTGGATGTGTTTTTAGTTTGGTGAGGATGTATAAGCTACACAGTTGTCTTATGCAACTTAACTGAGTCACTGCAGATGGCTCCCTTCGATGCTGGATATAATATTCAGATGAAATCGTTCCAGTAGCTACAAACATTATGACTGACCTGCTATCACCGACTGGCACTGCATTCGTTGCAACTTTTGTAAGAGAAGCCTCTTCTTATTTGTAGACTTTAGGTTAAAGGATTAAAACTGAAACGAAGTTAAACGCAATCCATGTATTTGTCCATCCATATCCCTTTATGACACAGATGGGGACGATAGACAGTTTCAGATTAGCGTACCAGCAGATGCACAAGGTATAGTATAGTAGCAACAATCATTTTAATTCAATGTGATCATGGTTTTCTTCTACCTTCTTCCTTCTTAATCATCTTTCCTTTCCAATGATTCGCCTCCATACAATAATTTGGCTGCGAATAAAACTATTAAGTAATATGTCAAACGATACTGTATATCAATCCCTTTCATTCTTCTATATGTTCCTGGTAGGTGTCTCATTCCATTCAAGAAATACTTCTTCAAATACTTTATCAAACTTACAGTCGTACTTTGGCCATCATTCTCAATATTTTAAATATTTTTGAAGGCGGGATTTGCCTCTAGATTTACACATGAGCCTGCAAGTTTCATCAGCACACACTGTCCATTTTTACACATCTATCCACGTCTTATCGCACAGATGGATTAATCAATATAATTACACACACACACACACATATATATATATATATATATATATATATATATATATATATATATATATATATATATATATATATATATATATATATATATATATTTGTTCTTACCCTCAGGCACAAACAGACAAGCCTTTGATGGTTTGATTAAGGTCTACTAATCAGGTACAGAAGGCAGACACTAGCTTTAACATATGCTCTTCTTTCCACCGCTTGCTGTGTTTTCAAATAATAGTGACTAAACCTAGTTCATTAGGCCAGTCTATTTATAGTTTGACCTCGGACGTACTAGATGGAACTCCCGAGGAAAGTAATCAAAATCAGAAAATGTGGGTACCTTTTAGCCTATCGTACAATGTAGGAAAATTGCTTTTTTAATTATCTCTGTTATTCCTGGTGCGATTTTAGTCATTTAAAGCTTACATTATACTTGGAATTAGGCTTTACATATCTAGGTAATAATCTTTTTGGTTACTACTTGCATTTTCTGTTATGCATAGTTTAAACTGCTACATTTAGGCCAACCTGAAGCTTCGATTGCATTCAACCTAAGATTTCTCCCGTCCTATAATATTATTAGTAAAAGTATTATTACTTACGGGTAGAGTAATATCCCTAATATTGTGTTGGTAACCTCTGTCAAGTGATACTTCTACCAAAATGTTGTAGTAAAGTTCCGAAGTTAATCAGGTTACACAGATCGGGCCTTGCCATCTTTAATTTCCAAGCAGGAGTAAACACAGGACCAAGAAAGCGTTTTCATTCGTCAATGTATTTTATCTTTCTACAAAATATGGCGCGCCGTATGGTCAGAATATTTAGAATTCGTGATGTGAAACAGACGTCATTTCAAACAAATTTATTCTGTGACCTTCACTTTAGTTTTTCACATCTCTGACAGTATTTGGTATTTTTGATGCATTGTTTACACTCCCGTCCCTCAGTTCTTCTGTGCCAGGAGATTGTAGATCCCAAGTTGGGTTCGTTGTACGAGACAAGTTGGTAGTAATAGTTTCTACACCACTAGTCTGTAATTCAAGAGCTGGAATTCGACACTAACCACCTATATTGGACGGGTTGTGTAGAGAAGTGCCCTCATCATAAAAGACTTGAGGAAAAACCTGCGGCAGTACTCAATCATTTGAAGAGCTAAGTGCTAGTTAAAAGGCCAACGCAACGGACTTTATAATTCCCCAATCAAGTCTCTATGAAGACACTTTTTATCTAAATTTCACATATCATTCATATTTATTTTAAACTGTTAAAGAATAATTGATTATTACATTAGTTACGTGTTATTTTAAAAATTCATAGTTGATTCAATTATTATAGTTATGAGAGCGTATGTATATATCAGACTCTTTAATATATACTTACGTCTGCAGAGCCTACTACTTAGTCGTTCCTCTTCTACCGTGAGAAGTAGAGGTTTGGAAGAGAGAGAGAGCGCCAGACTATCCTATCGGCTATCTTCCTCCTGGCCTGGTTCTATTCTAGTCCTCGGTCCTTCAAAGATTGTTTAATGTTGTCCTCCCAGTGGACTCTGGGTCGTCCTGGGGGTCTGGATCCCTGGCTCTTTGTTTCCCATGCTTGTCGTGGTAGCCGATCTTCTACAAATCTGCAGACATGGCCAAACCATCTTAGTTGGGACTGTTCTACTTGGGTCTGCAGGTGGTGGGATTTTAGGCCTTGGCGTATCGTCTGGTTGCGGACTATGTCTCTTCTTGTAACTTCAACCACCTTCCTCAGATACCTCATTTCTGAGGTTTAGATCTGGCTTTTATGGGTTGTAGTCATTGCCCATGACTCGCATCCATATGTCAAGACTGGGACATAAGTGGTGCGGTATACAGTCATCTTCGTTTTCTTACCAACCTCTCTCTTGCTGAGGAATCCTCGATTTATGGCTTGAAAAAGTCTCCCAGCTGCTGCTTTTCGAGGGGCCAACTCTTCTTTGATGCCTCCCTTTCGGTCTATATTAGCTCCAAGATATTTAAAGTGGTCGACCTGCTCCAGAACTCCGCCTATGCCGGTCCCAAGCCCGGATGAAAAAGGAGGAGGGCGGCTTGCATGGAGGCCGTAAGGAGGCAGCCCCTCCACCATGCAATGGCACAACAGGCCAATAACCTGTTTGTCTTAAACTACGATTACAAGCAATATAAGAGAGAAAACCGGACTGATTCTAAAGGCGACGAACTGGAACGGACTACGGACTACGACTTATGGAACATGGAACACAAGAAGTATAAATGGGAAAGAAGAGGAGCTGATGGAAGAGATGAGGAAAGCAAAACTAGAAATCCTGGCTATTACCGAAACAAAGAAAAAGGGACAAGGAGTCATGGATCTCGATGGCAACACTCTGCTATACAGGGGTGTACCCACATCTGAAAGAGCTAAAGGGGGCGTGGGTTGCATTGTGACCAAAAACCAGAAAGATAGTATCAAGGGATGGAACTTTGTCTCGGAGCGCATTATGGTTGTATAACTAAAAGAAGGAGAAACCATAGTCAACCTGGTCATAGTGTATGGGCCAAATGAGGATGAGAGAGCAGAGGTCAAGGAAGAAATCTTCGAGCTGCTTCAAAGGACAGTGGATGACTGCCTAGATGAAATTATCATGCTCGGAGATTTCAATGCCAGAGTTGGAAATGACCATGCTAGATGGGGTGGAGTTATTGGAAGATATGGAGAAGATACTCTCAATGACAATGGAAAGCGACTCCTCAGATTCTGCAGTGAGCAGAATCTGATCATTACCAACACAAAGTTCCCCCATAAGCACATACATGCATACATTAGGTGTGAACCAACAAAGAATGAGAAGTCAGTGATCGACTATGCCATTGTTAGGAGGAGCTCATTCAAATATGTCCGGGATACTAGAGTCTGGAGGGGGCCAGAGATTGGAAGTGATCACTACCTGCTTACAATCAAAAGAACAACTGAAAGAGTTGTTCAGCCTAGGAACCTGCCCAGCACCACACAAGAAACCAAGTAAACGAACGGAAGAAATGAGCATTAAGACCTACAAGCTGAGAGAGCCAGAAATTAAGACCAGATATCAGGGGCTTATTGCTACGGCGGTGAGAAACACAGAAGAACAACCTGATGACTTGGAAACCCTGTGGCTTAAATTCAAGGGCATCATAAAGACAGCTGCTGCAGAAGCATGTGGTGAAGTCCGACTTGGGAACAAGATAAAGAGGACATCTTGGGGGACAGAAGAAGTCAAAGAGAAAATAAGAGAGAAGAAAATCGCACGGAAACAATACTTAGGAGCTAAAAACACAGCAGGACAAATAGAGAAATATAGAGAATATGTGATACTCAGAACAGAAGCAAAGAACAAGGTGCTAGCAGCAAAACAGAAGTCCTGGGAAGAATTTGGAGAAAAGCTAGAAAAGGATGCGCAAGAAAACCAGAAATTGTTCTATAAGACCCTAAAGAACATGAGGAAGGAAAAACAATGCCCTCTTAAATTTATAAAGGACAAGCAAGGCAAATTGCTTACTGCCCCGAAGGAAGTAATGGAAAGATGGAAAGAATATTTCTCAGAACTCCTTGATGGTGAGCAAGGTAGAGCATCAGAAATGATAACCACTAGCACAGAAGAGGATACAAATGGTGATGAAGATGACATAAAGATGGAAGAACTGAAGGCAGCACTGGGGAAAATCAAGATGGGCAAAGCAGCAGGGCATGATGGTATAACACCAGAAATGGTTAAGTACATGGGAGCATCAGGCAACCTATTACTCCTAAGGGTACTGCAGGCAGCGTGGTGCAACAAGGCCATACCAAAGGATTGGGAGATTGCCATTATAACACCGATTTTCAAAAAGGGTGACAATCGACAATGTGGAAACCACAGAGGCATATCCCTTCTCAGTGTCCCTGGTAAAATCTACTCTAGAATCCTAGAGCAGAGACTCCGATGCCTAGCTGAGCCACAATTGGATGAAGCCCAGTGCGGATTCCGAGCAAACCGAAGTACTCAAGACCTAATCTTCACACTCAGGCAGCTGAGTGAAAAGGCCCTTGAGTACAAGAGTGAGATCTATCTTTGTTTCATAGATCTGGAAAAGGCATTTGACAGGGTCCCCTGGAGCAAACTTTGGGACTGTTTGGCAAGGAAGAACATTCCAGCACCTCTGATTCATGCTATACAGAGCTTCTACAAGTCTTGCAGAAATTATGTGAGGACAGCAAACTATAAGTCAGAAGAGTTCAGGACCACCACTGGTGTAAGACAAGGCGATATCCTGTCACCTTATCTTTTCATACTCCCCATGGACGATTTCATCAAGGCATGTAAGGAGAGAACAAGAAAGTATTCAGTGGGGTACTGGACGATGAGACAGATCTGTATTTCAGAGCTAGCATTTGCTGATGATGTTGTCCTGATTGCTAAATCAGAGACACATCTCCAATCCAACCTGCAAGTCTGGAAGGAAGAGCTGGAGAAGAGAGGGATGGTCATAAGCAGCTCTAAAACAAAATCCATGGTGATATCACGAGAAGAAAGAAAACATCAGATTAAGTTGGGAGAACAGGTCCTGGAGCAGGTCGACCACTTTAAATATCTCGGAGCTATTATAGACCGAAAGGGGGGCATCAAAGAAGAGATGGCCACTCGAAAAGCAGCGGCTGGGAGACTTTATCAGGCCATAAATCGAGGATTCCTCAGCAAGAAAGAGGTTGGTAAGAAAACGAAGATGGCTGTATACCGCTCCACCTATGTCCCAGTCTTGACATATGGATGCGAGTCATAGGCAATGACTACAACCCACAAAAGCCAGATCCAAGCCTCAGAAATGAGGTATCTGAGGAAGGTGGTTGAAGTAACAAGAAGAGACATGGTCCGCAACCAGACGATACGTCAAGGTCTAAAATCCCACCCGCTGCAGACCCAAATAGAACAGTCCCAACTAAGATGGTTTGGCCATGTCTGCAGAATTGGAGAAGATCAGCTACCACGACAAGCATGGGAAACAAAGAGCCAGGGATCCAGACCTCCAGGACGACCCAGAGTCCGCTGGGAGGACAACATTAGACAATCTTTGAAGGACCGAGGACTAGAATGGAACCATTCCAGGAAGAAGACAGCTGATAGAATAGTCTGGCGCTCTCTCTTCCAAACCTCTACACCTCACGGTAGAAGGGGAACGACTAAGTAAGACCTGCTCCAGGACCTGTTCTCCCAGCTTAATCTGATGTCTTCTTTCATCTCGTGATATCACCATGGATTTTGTTTTAAAGCTGCTTATGACCATCTCTCTCTTCTCCAGCTCTTCCTTCCAGACTTGCAGGTTGGATTGGAGATGTGCCTCTGATTTAGCAATCAGGGCAACATCATCAGCAAATGCCAGCTCTGAAATACATACCTGTCTCATCTTCCAGTACCCCACTGAATACTTTCTTGTTCTCTCCTTTCATGACTTGATAACATTGTCCATGAGGAGTATGAAAAGATAAGGTGACAGGATATCACCTTGTCTTACACCAGTGGTGGTCCTGAACTCTTCTGACTTATGGTTTGCTGTCCTCACATAATTTCTGCAAGACTTGTAGAAGCTCTGTATAGCATGAATCAGAGGTGCTGGAATGTTCTTCCTTGAAACACAGTCCCAAAGTTTGCTCCAGGGGATCCTGTCAAATGCCTTTTCAAGATCCATGAAACAAAGATGGATCTCACTCTTATACGCAAGGGCCTTTTCACTCAGCTGTCTGAGTGTGAAGATTAGGTCTTGAGTACTTCTGTTTGCTCGGAATCCGCACTGGACCTCATCCAATTGTGGCTCAGCTAGACGTCGGAGTCTCTGCTCTAGGATTCTAGAGTAGATTTTGCCAGGAACACTGAGAAGGGATATGTCTCTATGGTTTCCACATTGTCGATTATCACCCTTTTTAAAAAAATTGGTGTTATGATGGCAATCTCCCAGTCCTTTGGTATGATCTTGTTGCACCACGCTGCCTGTAGGACCCTTAAGAGTAATAGGTTGCCTGATGCTCCCATGTACTTAACCATTTCTGGTGTTATACCATCATGCCCTGCTGCTTTGCCCATCTTAATTTTCTCCAGTGCTGCCTTCAGTTCTTCCATCTTTATGTCATCTTCATCACCATTTGTTTCCTCTTCTGTGCTAGTGGTTATCATTTCTGATGCTTGACCTTGCTCACCATCAAGGAGTTCTGAGAAATATTCTTTCCATCTTTCCATTACTTCCTTCGGGGTAGTAAGCAATTTGCCTTGCTTGTCCTTTATAAATTTAAAAGGGCATTGTTTTTCCTTCCTCGGGTTCTTTAGGGTCTTATAGAACAATTTCTGGTTTTCTTGCGCATCTTTTTCTAGCTTTTTTCCAAATTCTTCCCAGGACTTCTGTTTTGCTGCTAGCACCTTGTTCTTTGCTTCTGTTCAGAGTATCACATATTCTCTACATTTCTCTATTGTTATTGCTGTGTTTTTAGCTCCTAAGTATTGTTTCCATGCCATTTTCTTCTCTCTTATTTTCTCTTTGACTTCCTCTGTCCACCAAGATGTCCTCTTTATCTTGTTCCTAAGTCGGGCTTCACCACATGCTTCTGCAGCAGCTGTCTTTATGATGTCATTGAATTTAAGCCACAGGGTTTCCAAGTCATCAGGTTGTTCTTCTGTGTTTCTCACCGCTGTAGCAATAAGCCCCTGATATCTGGTCTTAATTTCTGGCTCTCTCAGCTTGTAGGTCTTAATGCTCATTTCTTCCGTTCGTTTACTTTGGTTTCTTGTGTGATGTTGGGCAGTTCCTAGGCTGAACAACTCTTTCAGTTGTTCTTTTAATTGTAAGCAGGTAGTGATCACTTCCAATCTCTGGCCCCCTCCAGACTCTAGCATTCCGGACATATTTGAATGAGCTCCTCCTAACAATGGCATAGTCGATCACTGAATTCTCATTCTTTGTTGGTTCACACCTAGTGAATGCATGTATGCGCTTATGGGGGAACTTTTCTGCTCACTGGAGAATCTAACAAGTCGCTTTCCATTGTCATTGAGAGTATCTTCTCCATATCTTCCAATAACTCCACCCCATCTAGCATGGTCATTTCCAACTCTGGCATTGAAATCTCCGAGCATGATAATTTCATCTATGCAGTCATCCACTGTCCTTTGAAGCAGCTCGAAGAATTCCTCCTTGACCTCTGCTCTATCATCCTCATTTGGCCCATACACTATGACCAGGTTGACTATGGTTTCTCCTTCTTTTAGTTATACAACCATAATGCGCTTTGAGACAAAGTTCCATCCCTTGATACTATCTTTCTGGTTTTTGGACACAATGCAACCCACGCCCCCTTTAGCTCTTTCAGATGTGGGTACACCACTGTATAGCAGGGTGTTGCCATCGAGATCGATGACTCCTTGTCCCTTTTTCTTTGTTTCCGTAATAGCCAGGATTTCTAGTTTTGCTTTCCTCATCTCTTCCACCAGCTCCTCTTTTTTCCCATATATACTTCTTGTGTTCCAAGTTCCATAAGTCGTAGTCCGTTCCAGTTCGTCGCCTTTAGAATCAGTCCGGTTTTCTCTCTTACATTACTCGTAATCATAGTTTAAAGCAAACAGGTGATTGGCCTGTTGTGCCTTTGCATGGTGGAGGGGCTGCCTCCTTACGGCCTCCATGCAGGCCGCCCTCCTCCTTTTTCAGCCGGGCTTGGGACCAAGCCAATAAATAATAATAAGGGATTTCGCTGAATTAACTCAGCTGGGGGCTTGAACGAGCTAATTATTGCATAACCCATCGTCACGAAAGGCGGCGGGTCAGATACTAAAGTTAACATTGCTCCGCCTCATGCTGTATTGTTCTTGACATCTGAAATATCTTGTGAAGACTCACTTGAGATAGAAGCATAATTAGCATGTTAACTACAACTCTGCCAAGAGTAATCTTGTGCGAAGGAAGACACCTTTGAAAACACAAATTAGATATTCTAGTTTTGGCCACTATTGGACCACTACTGCAGAGAAAAGGGGAGGCAACCAGTGACACATACCATTTCAATCCTTCTATTGTTCGCAAGTACCCGTTTATGAAAGTTTGTAGCCTTTTGGTTGTTGTTTTTGTTGTTCACCATGTTTCAGAGCCATACAATAGGTCTGACTTGACATTTGAGTTGAAGATGCTTATTTTCGTGTTGGACTTGATTTCTCTTGATCTCTATACGTTTTCCAATGCAATGAAAGCTCCCTATGTGTACGATTCTACATCAAGCTGTTTAGTCAGATTCCATTGAATTCCATTTCTGTTGTGCGATGTTGATGTTTTCATAACCCAGTCTATTGCTTGTAAGAACAGAAATAGAGACAAGAGGCATCCCTGTTGCACTCCCGTTCTAATCCCAAAAGGTTCTGTAAGTTGACCTTCATGAAGAACTCTGCGAGCCATGACTTCATATGTCTTCTTTATTAAGTTAATGACCGTCATGAGAACTCCACAATGCCACATCAATTTCCAAAGTGATTCTCTGTCTACACTGTAAATTGCCTTTTCATAGTCCACAAATCCGAATCAATAGTGGTGAATTCCATTCCAGGCTTTGTTCAACTATTATTCTCAGTGTGTCTATCTGGTCTGTACAGGATCTGTTTTGTCGAAAACCTGCTTGTTCATCTCTCAGTTGCTTGTCTATGGACTCTTTTAATCTCCCAGTGATGATTCTATTTAATACTTTTCCCGCACTGATAGTAACATTATTCCTCTATAATTTGTGCACTCTTGTAAACTTCCCTTCTTATGCAACTTGGCCAGATAACATTCCTTCCATTCTGTTGGTATTTCTACTCTCTCCCAGACCTTGCCAAGTAGTTTGTATAATATCTCTGTAGAGGAATCAATATATGTTTTTATGGCCTCTGGTGGAATGCCATCTGGACCAGCTGCTTTTCCATCTTTCATAAGCTTTATGGCTTTCTTTATTTCTTCTCTACTTGGTCGTTCACAGCTGATTTGTAGCTCTTATTCTGCTGGCTGTATGTCTGGGGGATTAGTTGGAGCTGGTCTATTGAGAAGTTGCTCAGGATGCTCTTTATTTGATCCTGTATATTACTAAGCTATTGTCAATGTTTGCTGGTCCGGATAAATGATGTAATCGTTTCCGGACAAGATTTGGCGGCATAATAATTATCCATCTTAAAAGAGATTACCTGTGATAAATTACGAAGTCTTGAGCGTAAACATGATTGATAATATTCGGAAGCTAGCATACCATATATGGTGGCTGTAAACAACACATTCATGTGTGTGTTTGTTACGCAGGACTTTGAGAGAAAGGGAAATATACGCGTCTTGCATGCTGTTGGCTTGGCATTTGAGATGTGAAAATACAACATTTCTGATTGGAGCCTTGTCATATAGTAGCAATCTGGATGTGGGCCGAATGTTACATTATAATTTAGCACCTTCTGAGTTTAACGCACTGTGAAATTCAACTCGACAAGAAGACAGCCAGACAAGCCAGACTAAGGAATATGATCAGGATTTCACTTTAAAGGACCGGACAGCGTGTTTGAGCATCTTGTGGACTTACTCTCAAGAAAACCCTTCCTTCGTTACTACGGGAAGCCCGGAATCCTAGGAACCTGACTGATGCGTGATGCCATATGATGATGGATGGTATCCGCATGTCTGGTTTTGTGTAGTGTGCAGATGTGTTCAGTCAAACAATGTTCATACAAAAATAACAGGGCAATCCACATAGGACGTCAGTAAACTCACGACGTATAAAGTCAATGATTCTTGAAACAGCCGCTGACGTTTTTCTTCATTATTTATTGTGGACGCCACAGTGACAAAATGGTTACGCGAATATGTAGACACATCAAACAGTCATTATCACAGCAACATTCAATACAGCAATAGACGGTAGACAGCATTACAATGATGAGTCAGATGCATGTTATATTTCATAGTGCTGTAAATGTAGTCAGGTGGAAAACTCCATCCCTTTCTATAACAGCCAGGAGATAACCAGATGTATGAGATCAGTTCACTCTCCTTAGTCTGACTTCAGCAAGACAGACACGTCTGCCGAAGTATAAATAATGTCCTCAAAAATATCCTCTAGATAACAAAGGTTTTTCAAACCTAGTTCAGGTAACCAAGTAGCAAGTAATAGTCCTTGGGACCTGCATCAACCGATGCAGCACAATACAGCGACATGTGAGCTAGGAAAACATCTCGGACGACGACTTTCGAAGACAGGCTATGAACCAGAAATCGTTCACGACCAAAAATCGATAGAGTTAATGAAAATGTTAATTTACCTTGCCTTCCGGAAATACACAGAAATATTATGCCTCCCGGCATGTGCAAATACACTAGAGGTATTATCCCGAATAAACGAAATATCCATAAGAGGACTACACATCCCTGACAGAACAAAAAATAGCGGAGATCCCCTCTTCAACGAGGCATCTCTTTCGCCATTCCAAATCGCTCACTCCACTAGTGGTGGGCGGAAACCGATCGACCAAAAAAACAAGACAAGTCATGCGCAGTCCAGCGCAAAATGACCACAGCTCAAAAACTCAACTGCATTCAACCAACGCGAGAAGACAAATGCTTACCGAGAAAAGTAACTATAAATTTCAAGCAGTTGTTGCCCTTGCGTTATAAAATAGATATTGTAATAAAATGATGTTGCGAGAATTTATCACGCAACACTGACCACTAAGTCATAGTGGGAGTCTATTGCAAAGTAACACCCCAGACTACGTGTAAGAGACCTCTTTATCAAGTTGTCTTAACTATTTCTCTGAGCCAGAAGTTAGTCTGTATTCCCAAAGAAATTTGGGGTAAGGTGAACATGTTATAATTCAATATTTTGCATTATTGACATGGTAAAATTGCTAGTGGATGTCCAAGTCATATGAGGCTGGCAACGTCAGCATTTAGAATGATGGTTTTATGAAAAACCAGTGCAAGAGCTGGTGGCTACTTTATTCGGGTTTCTCATAGAGAACCAAAAGCAGAGGTAGTCCCAAGTTTGATATGGAACAAGGATTGGATGATGATAGAACTGATTTACATACTTTTTATAGTAACCTTTTTTCAACCAGTGCAAATGTAAATGTAAACATGTTCAATGTAAATGCAGTGGATGTTTTCCGCACACTGGGATTAATATTAATGTTCAGAGAGGGTAAAGTTCTGAGGCAATTGGGATGGTGGAATGAAAACGGGGGACACCTGCTTTTGTGTCAGGAAAGACAATACTCAGGAGGGTATTTGTTTCTCTCTTATTTCATGATACTCGTCGGTGGTACCAATTGGTAATCTCTGGAACAAGTGTGTGATATAAGCAGTGGCGTATCTACATTTTGGGGGCCCTGAAGCTTGAACTCTTGGTGGGGCCCCTTTTGTTTAAAAAAACGTAATGGGGGATGGGAAAGAAACGTATTATAGAGAAAATTGGAGTTGGAGGCCATGAAGCTCAAGTTTCATTAACTTAATAGTAGATCCGCCTCTGGATATAAGTAACCTGCAGTCAGAGCTAGACATCTACAGCAGACAGGTCTTAATAGACGCTGGACCATCTTCGCAATTACCCCCACGATAATACGAGGAACGTGTTGCGGCCACCAGACTTGACGAGGGACGAGAGTGAACCAGTCCATAACCTGCACACACACAAAAACAAGCATCGGCTGGAGCAGAAACCAACCGACATTTTACTGGCAGATAAGTATCCATTCAAAGCTGCCAAGGGAACTCTCTATTTTAAAATCAGAAAGAACTTTTCAAATCAGACCATCACCTGTGAGGAGATTTTAAAGATTCCATCTAAACTCACCCCACCCTTATTTATTTTACAATTGTTAACAATAATTGACCATTAAATTTTATTATCTGTAAATGTACACATTTATAATTGATTAGTCATTTTGAGTGAACTGCACCCGTATGTCTCAGTCATTTTAAATACTTATAACAGGGCTATTTAAGTAGTATTTTACTGAGTTAAATCAGTTGGGGGCTCATCATGAAAACGAGCAAAATCCTTACTCGTTGAAGGTCAGGAAAGATAAAATGTTTACACGGCCTGGATGCTATCAGCCGTAGTACTTGATTTCTTTACATTCATATGAGGCTCCCTAGAACTGAAGCACCATTCTTCAATTCACATCTCTGCCAAGAGGAATCATGAGCAAAAGGTAGACAACCCTTGAAGACCCTCAGTAGATACTCCGAGATTTGGCCCCTGTTGGACCATCCCTGCAGAGCAAAGGGAGTAAATCACGTGACACTCTCGTTATTCTTGCTCCCGTAATTTCAGCTCTGTTTCCATGCAGGGAGTGCCGTTTGTCTGTGGTTACTCGCATACAAGCTTTTGCCTGGGCATATCGCATATTTGGATCTAATCGACAGCACAACAAGCATGTACCCCATTGTCACAATGTGGATATCCCACGTACAGCCAAAGTCTATACACATCCCTTCATTATGAATGCGTTCTAGTCATTCCCATTGTGTTACTGACAGCGTGAGTAATCCCAGCCCAAACTCAATTACCGATATGAAGAGCTGACGTATTGGCATTGGAGGCGCGAATAGACTTTCATGTTGATTGGAAGATTTGTCGGAAAACTTACTTACTTACTTAGTCGTTCCCCTTCTACCGTGAGGTGTAGAGGTTTGGAAGAGAGAGCGCCAGACCATTCTATCAGCTGTCTTCTTCCTGGCCTGGTTCCATTCTATGTCGGAAAACACCAGGCAGAAACATGAGCCGAAATTTGCAATACAATGGAGCACCGTTTAGACACACAACACTGCATTCCAGAATCGTCAAAGTAGACAGCTCGGACTGAAGCCAGGAAAGAGTGGAAGTTAGGACTCTTGAACTTATAGGAACGGAAAACAAGTATTCGAGCACTTTTTGACTAACACAATAAGGAAACCCCACCTTTTAATACGGAAACCGGACTCCTACAGGACCTACTCACAAAGTCACAGAGGGATTCTATAATAGAAATAATACCCCAGACACGTGTTCAAGGCATCTGCATCAAGTTGCCGAGACTATTCAACTGAGCAAGAAGTCTAGTTCCCAATCAGTTTGGGGTGAGTTGTAACTTATTTTATATACTTTCAATTTGACACATTTGAACTTCCTATTGGTTATACAGGTCCTTACGAGGCTGGTAACATCAGCATGTGAACATGATATATTCATGAACCACCACAGCAACGCGCTGGCGATTGGTTCGTGCTAGTTCTCTCAAGCGGAGAAGGGAGTGGATGATGATGACATCATATATATTTACTATGATAGTGTAATAAGTTGTATGTATATTTAAACATGTCCAACCAGGCTGTGGTGGGTCGATATTAATTATGTATATATTTGTGTAGCAGATGTGAAGTCAGCTATGCAAGCCCCTGAGGTAGTTTAATTTCTAAATATATGTCAGGGAACCTGTCTTGCTTCCACCAATGACTACCACCCGCTATGTATATTATCCCCAATTTATATGTTCTGATGTATGGGTGTTGTGTAGCTACGTGTCTAGGATATATGCAATATATGTGAAGAAAATAACAACAACCACACTTTAAGGTTAAGAAACAATTAAGTAAACAACTCCATATTGAATTTTGGTCTGAACAATTTTTTACAAATGTATTAATTATAATTGAGTTGATTCATAAAAGATTAAACGTCAAGATATATTTACACACAAACTAGTTTAACTATTTGAGTCTATTATTTCCTGAACTAGGAAGTGTTCTTAATTTAATACTTTTGTCCACAATTAAGCACATATTTGGGGGATCAATATTGTCATCATGCTTTCAAAATCTTGTTGATATAACTGGTGGTGGAGGATAAGTCAGTGAATCAACAAGGCCCCAAAACACAAGGCCTTATCTGTAGATAGGTGTAGAAAATTATGCGATGTCCTGGTATTAAATCTTCCTGCTCACAGCACTGCTTAGCTTTCAGGATTCAAGATAAGGTAGGGCCCTCAAATCGTATGGCCTCAAACAGGTACCAGGGTTGAACAACAACGTGACTGGCTCACTTCAGTTTCTCACCCAGTAACTCTGGAAGGAGAGGATTAATTTCCCTCAAAATCATATTCTGACCTATCTCCGTTCTTAACAGGTGTACAGGTATCAACAAGTCAAAAATCAGAAAATAATACCCATATATTTATTGTCCCCATCTGGCATAGTGCTCTATTCATCATTAAATATCTCAAACATATGTTTTTACACCTTCCTAGTCCTAACACAATATTATAATTTCATAAATACATTCAGGTAATAACATGTATTACATAAAGATGGCCAGTGATTTTCTGGCTATAACTCAAACATTATTCATTAAAGTCTTTTCCCTTATAAATTCCTTTTTAATCCCAACTTTTAAGTAAAACTGTAAGGATTTTATTAAGTTCTTTCCCCACAATGATAATATCTTTCTTAGCAACTCGGTGAAACAACACAAAGTTTGATGTTGGCTTCCCTTTTTATATAATTATATATATTTTCTTTTATCTCCCAAAGTACAAGTAAAGCTGTAGGGCTTTTACATAAAGCTATAAGATTCTCTAACCCCATTTAATGACTTTACGTAACATGTTGAAGTGGCACTTGTACGACTGGGACTCTCCCCTTCAAATATTCATTCTTAATCAATATGGCAAACACATTTTCAAATACAATAATAATTATATAAATGTTGGTCTTACCGAAATATCGAATTTTTTCACTTTGTAAGTTAATTACAGGCCATAAATGGTCACACAAGATCTCCTGCTGAATAACAGAACAACTAAGGCATCTGATCACACTTGTCTGTAAACGTTATTAACTTTACATGAGAAAATTTAATTTGAAAGTGGCAAGGAACTCTCGTCTTTCTGAGTATTTATTTCACTTTCTTAGTTATGCTCAGCAACCAATCAGGAGACTTCCGTTCCTACGCGTCTATTTTCAAAAAGTTAACCTACTATTTTCAAATCAGGAGACACCCATTAATATGGCCAGCATCAGTAAAGAAGCCCCATGCACGTCTATATCTGTCTTCATTCTGCCATATCGCTAGTATTATCTAAGTCATTTTAATACACAACGAAAATATTTACTTAGTCTACCGTTTTGTCATCTAATGCATACGGTTTTACACTTCTGGCTATTATTTTTACCATTTTCGTCTTTCCTTTATATTTATTTAAATAACATATCTTTCTTTCTACATTATGCTAATATATTTAGACTATCGCATATTATATATTTAATAACGCATTTGTAGCATTTTAATCTTCATTTTTAGTCTTTATTTTTTCCTATCGTTCGATTTGGACAGTTAGTTTCAGTTTCAGAATTCAAACGGGGTCTATGCATTTCCCCCTCTCTCTCCCTTGCCTTTTCCAAGAAATACACGATTTCTAACGACACTAACATCCACGCGTGCGTTTTGGTTAAAGGCTTGCAAGTCTGTAACGTCACATTGGCATTTATTCAACTATCGGGGTTTTACGCGTTAACCCTTTAGAAACCGAGAAATAAAACTAGTATTTTGGTGGCGCGGTAATTCCTATGTTATTTTATACCTACAAACAACTAGATGCTATAATTTAAACGGTGAAATCTCGGATATCATCACACAGGCACAAGACACTGGCCGCTGTCGAGTCGAAATGATCCCAGTAAATTAACTACAAGAATGGTGATTTTCATCATATCCCCTGACTTAAATTATATACGCTCAAGGAGAGTAAAAATTCAGAGATAAGTTTCGGTTGACGGACAGCGGAAAAGGTGCTTGATTAATATCAGGAAAACAAAGACTTAGCAGCGGAATTCGTTCTTTTATTCCCTCTAAAGTTTGTGGTACGAGGTTACGAGATCAATTGAGGTACGATTCTACGATACCCGCTGTACTGCTGTTCTGTGGTTCAAAGATTTCTATCGAGACTAGAAACCTACATTCAACGGGTTGTGAAGATACCTGCCTTGACAAGGAGAAATGTTCTCGCCACAGAGATGAAGTGACGGAAACAGCAGCATCAACACTTCAGCAGTTTGGAAGCTAAGTGGCATTATTAGTAGGCCAACACAACAGAACGTATTGATATATATTCCACAACAAAGCGTCCTAAAGCCGATTTCGATGACAAAACCTATTTTTTAGTAATCGCCAGTTCATATTTGTTTACACGTGTACCAAAGCAATTGATCGTTAAATTTGTTATATGTTGTTTTTACAAATTCATGGTTGATTTAGTTATTACAGAGAGGTGCACAAGGATGAATCAGCATCTTTACTATATCTATATTTACATCTACAGAGATAAATAATAAGAATATTTTCACTGTTAATTCAGTTGGGGGTTTGTACGAGCTACATTAAATTATATAATACCTCTTCACAAAAGTTGTCGGGCAGATACAAAATTAACATCGCTATGACACATTCAGCATTTTTCTTGATTTCTGAAACATCTTGTGAAAACTCCCTCAAGGTAGAAGCACCATCATCCTTCTATATGTATCTCTGCCACGAGTAATCTAGTGCGAAGCTAAATACCTTTGAAGACCCACATTAGATACTCTAGGTTTTGGCCATTGCTGGACCATCACTGCCGGAGCAAAGGTGAGGCAACACGAGACATGGTCTACCTACGAGTCAATGAGAGAAAGTATCTTTATTTTTTTTTTCTCAAGATGTTTGATACTTTCCTTTGTGTAGCACGCCACCCTTTAAACCATTTACCATGTACATGGAACTGTTGGTTATATCAGGACTTTTTATTTTATTTAGTGTGCTTTTTTTTAATTGCGTTTATTATACATTCTGTACTGTATTATTCCTCAAGTTGGGGTTGATACTTCTGGTTAAAAGTTCAGTTTGTTGTGCTATTCACAAGTCGTGCTTGTGTCTATACTGGCATGAATATAATATTGGTTTGGGGTTTATTTATGTACTTTTTCTACTGTGTTGTGTTAATCCTTTCTGATGACGTGGCTTTCTTACTACTGTTAGCGTTGTATGATAATTACGAGTTTACTTTCAGAATATATATACAGGTATACCTCGGAGATATTGCGGGTTTGGTCCCAGACCACCGCAATAAAGCGAACATCGCAATAAAGCGGGTCATACCCATTTTGCTGTTATTGCTTCCCAGAGCATATAAAAGCCTAAAATCATGTTTACACTATGTCTATTAAGTGCGCAATAGCGTTAGGTCTTTAAACAAAAACAGTGTATTGTAAAATTTAAAATACTTTATTGCTAACAAAAATGCTAATCTTCATCATCTAAGCCTTCAGCGAATCGTAATTTTTTGCTGGTGGAGAGCAAAAATCTATCGGAGGAAGAAGGCACGTTCTAATAAACAAACATAAATAATTTGAAAACAAAAGAGCTCAATATCCCCGAAGCGCAATAAATCGAAGCGCAATAAAGCGAGATATGCCTGTATATATATATATATATATATATATATATATATATATATATATATATATATATATATATATATATATATATATATATATATACATATATACATATATACATACGTACATATATATATATATATATATATATATATATATATATATATATATATATATATATATATATATATATATATATATATATATATATATATATATATCAAGAACCAATTTACTATGGTTGTACCACTGCAGTGTGGATTTATAACAACAATTATAAGCTCGTTCTTCTAGAAGTATGACCAAACAGCAATGGCTGACATAAGTAATCAACACCTTCTACAAGTACTTCCCTTTAATATTATGTACAATACATTAAGGCCTCACACTGCCAACAAACGCATGAAATACAATTTAACAATGAAATGACAATGTAACTTGCCTTAACAACTTTATCTATCAGCATCATACACGACAGTACGATTTACACTGAAAAAAACACTGCAATGAATATCGCTCACCTTGAGCGGCAAAACTGTGACAATGGTACACCCAACTTATTGATAACTTATAAATCTACGGCCTGTGGCAAATACAATCTAGACACTACACTGTACTAGAATAACAACGTAATAATCCATCAGGACCGAAATATGGCAAGCACTTAGAACAAATAGTCAATCATATGAACTTCACAGCTAACTCGCTGGCAAAAGGGAAAAAATCCGTCCTACCAGGACAATGGCTTGATTCTGACTGACTCAAAATTGCGCCTGATTTCCCGGCTTCCGGTAGCCACCTGACTCGCCGGTTTGGCTATACCCGGCGTTGCCCGGCTTACTTTTCGTACAAACGATGCACTGCGAAATAGCGCCATGACAATATATATATACGAGTGTGTATATATATAAATAAAAAATTAAATAATAATTAAATGGGTACCAAGTCCCCACAAGCAGTACACAAATTAGTAAAACAATATATCATAAAAACAAAAGCAACATTCTAAAAAGACGACAGGAGGAATGACCATATATATATATATATATATATATATATATATATATATATATATATATATATATATATATATATATATATATATATATATATATATAGTTGCTTTTGTTTTTATGATATATTGTTTTACTAATTTGTGCACTGCTTGTGGGGATTTGGTACCCATTTAATTTTCGACATTTTGTTCTATTTTGCAGTTATTACAGTAATCTTTTATATTTTCTCTGTGTTGGTCGTATGTCTTGCCTTCCAGCAAGAAGTGTTTAATTGGTATTAGTTCCATAACATTCTTCACAGATGGGTTCCTCTATTTTTAAGTAGTCGGTTCCTAATCTGAGCCGGAGTAGTTTTTTATTTACTGGTATTTTTAGTTCGTCTTGTATTTGACATGTTTTATTTGTTCTTTTTATTTTAAAGCTGGTATGCATGTCTTCCTTTTGTGCTTTAATCCCATGCTATTCTCCATTCTTTGGTTATTGTCCTTGCTGTTAGACTCTTTATTCCGAATCTCCCCAGCCTTGTTTCTATTTTTTTATTGCTATTTCTTCCCCTATTGGCTTCCCTGTCAGCCAGTTCGTTTCCTGTTATGCCAACATGAGATGGAATCCATGCTAACATGACTTTGCTCCCAGCAGTATTTAGGTGCGTATTTATCTGTAATATTTCTTCTACTATATCGGGCCTGCTACTCTCATTTCTGATAGTGATTGCTTGTATTGATGAGAGTGAGTCTGTGAGAATTGTTACTATCTGTGGTGGGTTCTCTGTAACTACTTCTAAAGCCTTGAGTACTGCTACTAATTCTGCTGTGAAGATGGGTGCGTGTCTTGTTACTTTGTATTTCTTCCTAATTCTCTATTTTGGTATGACTACTCCTGCCCCTAGTTGATCATCGTCATCATTAGACCCATCTGTATATATAGTCAAGCTGTTTTCTATGTACTGTTTTATGTGCTCTAGTGCTTCCTCTATTATTAAGCTAGGGTCGTTACATTTGTTAATTATCTCTCTGAGGTATGAGTCAGTTTTTGGTACTTTTAATTCCCATAGTGGGATTTTTCCTTTTTATTGACTACTACTGTTTATTATATTGTATATGTATGGGTAATGATCTAATTCTTCTATCGTTTTCCACCCAGCAGGATTATTTATTGTTGTCAAATGGTATGTGTCCTTTGTTTTGAGTATTTTTGTCAAAGGTTTTGTGCACTGGGTGTGTAGTGTCTTTTATCCCTTTTGCCCAGTAGTTTAGTCTCAGCTCCTTTCTTCGCAGTTCCAGTGGCATGATACCCAACACTACATCTAGTGCTTCTACAGATGTTCCTTTTGACGCTACTGCTATCATTGACAGTGCTTGATTTTAGATTAAATCTAATTTCTTTTTATAGCTGGGGGCCGTTGATTCATAGACTATGCTGTCGTAGTCCAGCTTACCTCTTATGAATGCCTTGTAAAAGGTGATCATTGTCTTGTTGCTGGCTCCCCATCCGTTACCTTTTATGTATTTTAGAATATTTATTAGTCCTCTGCTGCTTTCTACTAGTTGTTCTATGTGCTGGTTCCAGTTAAGTTGTTGGTCTAATATCATTCCCAGAAACCTACTCGTTTTGGCAGTGCATACTGTTTATTCATATTTTTATATCAATGATACTATTTTTAACTATCCGTCATCTACTAAAGATCGTTCCTATGTTTTTTTTGGCATTTAAATGAAATCCCCAAGTGTTCATCCACTCTGACACCTTGTCTATTTGTTTTTGCATTGTTTTATACAGAAATGGTAGATTTGTACCACTTCTTCAAATTGCAGCATCATCTGCAAACGGGGAGAGACTAATTTTTAGATATTTAAGTTCTTCAGTGAGGTCATTCACTATAATTGTCAAGATGGTTGGCGAGGTCACAGAGCCCTAGCGGATACCATTTTGTTGTTCAAATAAGTCTGATCCTTCATTATTTATTTGCACTGTAAAAAAAATCTCTCTTGTAAGAAGTTTTATAATAATTATATGTCCTGCCTATTATGCCTGTTTTCTTTATCTTGTGGGTGGCACCTTTTCTCCAACATTCACCATAAGCGTTTGCCACATCTAAGAAAATTGCTACTGTTTTTCATTCTTTTTAAATCCTATTTTGACTTCATGTTTTAGTTAAAGTAGTTGATCGACTGTGCTATGCCGACTTCTAAATCCTGCCTGCGTTGGGATAGAAGTTTTACTTTTCTAAATGAAATTTTATTCTGTTGTTAATTATGGTTTCCAAAACTTTCCCTAGGTGTGAAGTTAGTGATATTGGTCTGTATGAGCTGACATCATGCGCTTCCTTATCTGGTTTTAGTATAGGGATTACCACAGCTACCTTCCGTGCTTGTGGAATCCTTTCTGTGGGCCAGACTTTATTGAAAAGGGATGCCATGATTTTATGCGTTGTGACATATTATGGAAATAGCTTCATATATCTTTTTCATTATCTACACTTTTCTTTTACATTTTCTTCCACCTATGCACGTTTTAACTTAAACCCCTATATGCTCAGATATCCGTCTCTCTTTCTCATTAGCACGCATATTTTATTGCTGTTCGCTATTTTTCTTTGATGATGTTCAACCAGCAAACCATTTAGCTGCGTTGATCTGTAATTTATTCTTAACGCCAGCGATTGATAATCGTGGTAAAGATAAGACAGCGATCAAGGATGAATTACATTTAGTACTAGTGCAGATAATTTTGGAACAAAAGGGAGATAATTTCTATTAACTTTTCCTGAGTCCATTCGCCTGTAAGATAATTAAACCATGGTGAGAACGTCGAGATCAAAGACACTGCTTGCTAGAAATGGCCAGACAAGCGGAGACGTGTAAAATTTGCACTGATTAGCAAAATTACGTTATGCCTGATTCTGGTTTTCGGCTCTAGCGTGAAGAGCGGCTTTGATTTACACATAAGCCGAAATCTGAACGAAGATCTGAACGTAGGTGCTAACATCTGGCAGAGAGTCTGGTTTCGGTCAATAGTGTAAAAGTATCTTTTAATTCATATATATATATATATATATATATATATATATATATATATATATATATATATATATATATATATATATATATATATATATATATATATATATATATATATATATATATATATATACATATACTAGAGCATTCTAACTCTAGTTATCCAGTACTCGACAGATTCAGAAGACATCTAGCTGCAATTCTAGAATCACTCGTATTGAGTAGAGTTTCTTAGTTTTTGTTGGAGAATAGTCTTAGAAGTTTGTGCGAAGGTAAATACTAAACCAGTAGTTTTGAGTGATTTAAGTGGTAAATCGCCGATTATATTTTGCTAGATTTTGTGCAGAACGATTTACTAGATAGATCCGTCATATTATTTCTCTAAGATTTTACTGTGTTACAGTCGCTAGCAGGACAAATAATAATTTCTAGCTAAACTATGCCAGCTATAAAATAAAATTTAATTAACTGCTAATAACCAGTCAGAGAATATTTTAACCAACTAGTAAAGGCACCGTTCATCATGAGTATTGACGAAATATGTATTTATTTCTAATTCATGATAATCGTTTTTTTTTAATGACTAGAATTTATTTCACGGGAATTTTAAACGATAAGACTAGCTTTAAGCTTGTAGTTTGTAATTTAAAGTTAAATAACCGAAGTTAATATATTGTATTTTACGCGAGGTAGGACAGGAGTGAGAATACTATATTATGGTTGAGCATTGTATTTTTCTCTTCCTTTATACAGTATTTGGGTCAAACCCAAAATCTACCAGCGGCTTCCATGTAAACATGAGAGTAATCAAACTAAAGTACATTTCTTATATTAGTAACTGGGTTTTTTTCTCAAGGTAAAGCTGTCTGAGGTTGTGTTTACACCCAGAAAGAGACAGAATACCAACCCAAAGAACATTAAGAGTGACTTGGTAACTGGCATTTGATCCAGATTTATTGTTTCAATCTCAATTACATTCAGTCCCATCGTGGCGACCTAACAAACCTTAACAATTCCGACGTTTTGTCATTTGTAGTGTGACCAAGAATTTTATACTGAGAGAAGTTACCGACCTGACATTTCCTAAGTACTGGAGACCTCACGATTCTGACACTGTGAGCACGGTGACATATATTACCTGAACTGATTTGAGGTGACATAAACAGTAATCCAGAAAAATTATAATAGTAAAGCGAACGCTCCCCGGAGAAATTGGATTTAACCTGTCTCTGTAGAGACGGGGTTCTCTTTTGCCAAAATAACACTGGAGTTGCTGTGGATGTGTGTGTCCTAAAGTGTGAGCCAGAAGGTGAAAATCAAGTTTGTAGGTAAGAACGAATGTCAGTGGCCACTGTTGTATGGATAGAAAGAAAGCAGGAATGAGTGGTTCTTTGATAGTGTAATTCATGTACCCAATTTGTATTTTTTTGTGCTAAGTTCTTTTTTGCTAATATTGTTTCCCTTTCAGAATAGATTAATGTATAAACTCTGTTCTTTACTGTTGAGGGAATTTCTAGACCATAGCGTATAAATCCTTGACTCTTTGGGGGTTAATAACTTTCTCCTTAACGAGATTTTTGTCTCAACAGAGGAAGGGAGTATTACACCTATGAGTATAAATCTTTAATTAATTCATTAACCTATGTTTATTTGTATTTGATTTGATATTCAACATATTGCTGTTGTAAAGTTTCTTTATGATAAATAAAATTTACATAAACGTTATTTATGTGTGTCGGTCAGCTTGTCCCAAAAGATCACTAATTCATTGACGTAGTTTTCACATCTGTGCGTCTAACTGACGTCACTTATGTGTGTGTAGGTGAGTGGTGATATATATATAATATATAATATAATAGGCGATATATAAGATATATATATATATATATATATATATAGTATATATATATATATATATATATTACGGATATATATATATTTATTGGTATATATATATATATATGTATATATATATATGTATATATATATATATAATATATATATATAATATATATATATATATATATATATATATTATATATATATATTATATATATATTATATAATATATATAATATATATATATATATATATTCGTATATATATATTGGGGTTGACTGTCTGACTGACAATTTCTGTTGTAGAGATAAACTGAATAAGAGAAGCTTCTCGAGTTCATGGGCAGATTCTACTCACTTTTAAACCATCTCACTCGTGAAAATCTATTTCTTTACATTACCTTCCCCTGAGCTATCACCGGGTCTAGTCTATTCAGAAGGGACAAATCTATGTCTTAATTCCCCTATCCAAAATCGACGACAGCCATCCTTCGTTTAGTGCCCCAACTCTGGTTCATTCTTTGCATCTCAGCCTCCACAGTCCTCCGCCAAGTTGTTTTTGATCGGCCTCTCTTTCGTTTTCCTTCAGGGGTCCATAGCATAGCTGTTCTTGTGACGGCATCGGGGTCCGTTCTGAGGACATGGCCAACCCAGCTCCAGCGTCTGCCACCTATGATAGTGTGTATGTCTTACTGCTTGCTCCGAGTAAGCAGATCTTGGTTGGTGATGGTATTCGGCCAAAAGATTAGGTGAATTTTTCTTAGGCATGTTGTGTGAAAAGAGGACAATTTTGACATTTCCTTCTCTGTAACTCTCAAACATTCCGCACCATAGAGACGCACAGAAAGCACACAGCTCTGATATAATCTTAATTTTGTGCTTGTGCTATACTGAGAGGACTTCCAGATGTTTTTAGACTAAAAAAGGCTGTTCTTGCTTGGTTCATTCTGTTATTGATGTCTTTGCTTGCTCCGCTTTCCGGTGTTACTATGCATCCTAGGTATGTGAAGGTGTCTGTCTGTTCCAGTTGCTGATTCCTTACTGATATGGGCTCAGGGTTGCTGACATTGAGCGTCATGATCTCTGACTTCTTTAGATTGATGTTCAAGATAACCTGCTGGCTATATTTATTAAGTCTATCCGTTTTTTTTCCTGGATGTGTTGATTCGAATGTGCTAGCAGTGCAATGTCATCTGCATATTCCAGATCTTCCAATGTAGAAAATTTAGTCCATCTTATTCCTCTTGGACTGCCCTCTGTTGTCTGGCGCATCACTCAGTCTATGACTGTTAAAAATAGAGTGGTTGATAAAGGGCATCCATGTGCTACTCCTGTCTTCACCTCAAAGGTTAGGTTGCGCGGCCCAATGCTACACGTAAAGTTGGCATAGAGGCTTTTTATGATTGACACTATGCAGCTTTGAATTCCATAAGCCCTCAGTATTTTCCATAAACTGTCCCTATGTGTACTGTCAGAAGCCTTTTCAAAATCAACGAAATTAATGTACAGCTGTCTTTGCCATTCTGTGCATTGCTCTATAATGTTCCTGAGGGCAAATATATGATCAACACATTTTTCTGTTCTTTCTAAATCCTGCTTGTTCTTTCCTCAGTTTGTGGTCTACTGCTTTTGAAATTCTCTGTATAATTATCCTGCCTAGTATTTTGCTGGGAACTGAGAGAAGAGTGATTTCTGTCCAATTATTGCAGTCTGCAAGATCTCCCTTTTTGAGAAAAGTGACAATTATTCCTTTGCTCCACTCTGTTGGTGTTGTCCGTGTTTTCCACACTTGTGCAAATAGTTTTTCTAATAGTTCTGCTGCTAGCTCAGGGTCTGTCTTAAATAGCTCTGCATTTAAGTTATCATGGCCAGGATCTTTTCTATTCTTTAACCCTTTGATTGCTGTGATGATTTCTTCTTTTCGTGGAATGTCTGTATTAACATTGTGGTAAATGAGGTTAATGGGGTTATAAATTAGGGGTAAACATATTGAGGTCAAGCTGTGTAAGTTCCCTGAGTCTGATTGTTGATGGCAATGAATCTCAGAGTCCCTATCCGCCACCTCTCAGATCTCATTCTGTGTAAAATAGGCTCTGTGATGTTGTGTGGCTGAGTGTGTCTAAGGTAATGTATTTAATATATATGGACTAAATAAAATGTAAACAGAACTGTAACTCAATAATATCAAAGTGAGTAAGACTGTTGTTAAAGTTTAGGTAATTATCTTACAATTTATTCTCCCTGTACCTCACTTTCTTTTGGACAGGGAGTGTCAAACTCAATAAATGTGTATATGTACACTATTTAAAATGAATAACTGGAACTCTGTCCAAGTATCATATTTCTAGGAATAACGATCACTATAAGAATTTAACCCACTGATCTGTCTATCTGCTTGTACGTATCACTGTTCATATGTTGAACAGATTGTTTTCTTCATCATATCACGGTGAGTTAAATATTTATTATTTTTATGATTGTGGTGGAATATTTGATGTAATACTTTCAGTGCCGGTATAACGGACTTATCTGATAAAATGAAGACAACTGTTGGCCCTTTGGTTCTCAAATACAGTCAACGGCCTTTAGAGCTGAAGAACTGGGGTAGCTGCGGCAAAAAGGCTGAGCGTTCCACCCAAAGTTTCTCCCCTCAACCGGTTTCCTGCCACCAATAAGTATGCTGGTATAGGACCTGTAATAAGAGGAAAATGCCCTCTCCTTATAGATCTCATCTAATATTACATTCCACACACAACACGGTGACAACTCACCCTGATCAGCTATGTGTGCTGATCATTGCACTAATCTGTATATTCCATTGTTTAACACCACTGCTGTGTAAACATTCTTCTACAGTGACAGTACCAAGCTCTTGTTTCCTTCTCCAAGAAGCCTCTTCCATACAATAGATAGGGGTGTACAATACATGGCTTGTGATCCCTTAATATCTCTTACAACATCTTACACAGGGCTTTTCGTTCATAGAATAGATAGGGTGTGCTTACTCTAGCACTGAAACCTGTGGATAAATTCTTTCTAACATTATCTACATGATTTTACATAATATTTAAACATTTATAGCACTGCAAAAGCCAATACCCCTTCTGGGTTACTGCATTGGCATGCGCAAAATTTGTAAGCCCCTAGCACATATTTTATGCCTTTCTTTTACTCCGAAAGACTGCATTCCTATCTTGGCTATCGTAACACACATAGTGGCCTGCATGTTAATTAAAGCAATACAAATATTTATTGTGCCTTACCCTCAAACAAGAATATCACATATCATGAGCTTGACTTTGGCAGTTAATGGGTTCTACCACTGCCTTAAGTGTCCAGACGGTGAAAGCTTTGGTCATAAAGACTCTCCAGCTGATGTGAGCTGTAGATAGTTTTATTTTCAAATGGCGGTTCTTGCCAGCAAAATGTTAATTTTATTTCCCCAAGCTACTCTACGCCTTGACCAATCAAAACGCGTGTTAAGAAATTTCAACCTTTCTCACGCAACCAAATTGAGCAGTTGACAAGTGTGTTTGTTCGTCTGTCTCAATTTTTATTTCTACCATATCTTTGTTATTAATGGGTCAATTTTAAATATAAAAAGGGATTATTAAAGGGACCACTGTCCTCTATCTTCATATATAGTTTTAATTTACCCATTTATCATCCTTTTCATCTTGGTAATTTCTTTCTTATTTATAGTGCTCTGTTCTCTAGACTAACATATTAATAAAATACGTGTTTAAGGCAAGAGAATTTGTTAAAAGTGAAATTTTATGAGATATATTAACCAATATTAGCGCTACCCTTCAATACATCCCTTGTTATTTATAAATTATCTTAGTTTCTTTTCAAATGTCCAAGTTAGGTTTGATTTCCATTGTAACCCACCATCTCTCTCTCTCTCTCCCCTCTAAACGAAGCAAAAAATTGGTTCGCTGCCAAGCTTGACGGCTTCCGTCATAAATATTGGGAAGGGTCGAGCTTGTGCGTGTGTGTTTTGGGGAAGGAGGGGGGGGGGGGGTTGGTATTTTTTACGCTTGGCGTTAGAAAATTCAAACTCTTTAGTTTAAATATTAGCGGTTAGATGTGTCTAAGGCCAAACATGGAATTTATTTATAGATTTTTAACTGTAATAGTGGAAAATTCAAATGATGTTGTCCAAGTTTTAGCGGTACGTTTGACCTTGTCCTTGGCAATTTTTCAAATATAGTAGAAGTGGTGTATCGGTTGTAAATTTACGTTACCAGATTTTTGAATCGGGAAAATTTGAGCGGGGTGTGACACGGAGTACTGTACTACAAACATCTAGATTCTTTTCAGCCTCAGGAACATTTAATTGTGTCTCTGGTGGTTGCTTGTTCAGAGTTTCTCTAAAATGCTCTGCCCATCTTGTTTCCTGTCCCTCAGCTGTCGTGATAAGATTTCCTTTCTTATCTCTTACTAATGTTATATTGTTTGCACCTCGTTTTCCGGTGATGATTTTGGTTATTTTGTATACTGTGCTTTGTTCATTTCTCAGTGCTGCCTCTTCTGCCTGTCTTGCAAGATCGTCTAGGAATTTCCTTTTGTTAGCTCGGGTTTGGCGTTTAACTTCCTTGTCCAGCTGATTGTACTATTCGCTATATAGTTGCTTTGTCGTGAAATATTCTAATCCACATATATAAAGTATCAGGTAAATATAAAGCCTAACAAATACATTTAATAAAGAAAAGAAAAATGGTAAAGAACAGTGCTGTCACAATGACAGTACTCGAAATCCCCTTTGTTTTATGCTTCGTCTGCAAATTGTAACGTTTCCACGTTAAATATAAGCCACTGCATAAATACAAGCGTTTCCACACATTAAAACGGGTATTGCATTTCTAAGAAAAACATTGAGAGGCACACTGCATAATGAACTAAATTAATCCTAACATTAATTATACTACGTTACCAAAACGAACGAACAGATGGACTCAAATAGAAAGAGAGAGGGGCGAATGAAAGCAAGGACACATGCAACACTAAACTCGCGTCGCGCGATACACAATTACTACTATCACGCGTGTAAGGCCACATGCACTAACTTTTTTTCAGACGGACAGTGATAAAAACACTAACCTTCCCAGAGTTAGGTTTTTAAAACCATGGAAAAACGCTTATTAGAAAAGATGACATTAGATGGGTTTACGTTTGAAAACATTACAGTACCCAGACAGCACATCTTCGAAACAGGAGGTAGAAGAAATTGCATATTTTGAACGCAGCCACTTAGCTCTTTTAAATTTGTATATTTGGGTTCCTTAGGGCTTGCTGACAAAGAATATGTAAAACGTTACGCAAATAGTCTAGGAATTACCAAATTATAACCAAAATAAAATAGTGAGGGTGCCTGACAGCATGAAATCATTTCTGCTCATAAAATTTTTTTATAACGTGTTTGAAAAAAAACTTACGTTACGGAAATAGCCTACCATGTTAACTCCAAATTGATTGGAGCGCAACAAATATAAGACTAAACACGATTGGTCGGGCTATAAATACTATCTTGTGTTGTTATGGGAAACGAATAGAAGGAGTACTTTTTTGAAAAGATGTGTGGACGTGGTTTCATTGGGTAGAGCTGCGAATATACTTGATTCAGAGCGTCTGTTCATTGCCACATCTTGTAATAAACCTACTAAGAAGCAGTACGTTGAGCACCAGTGTATATTTGTTATAAAATAAAGCCTGGAACATCGGCAGATCGGAGTTGTGCTATATTCATTGCCAGTCAACGAAACTGTTTATTATTCTATGAATTGTGGTAAGCTTGAAATATTCAATGTGACAAATTTATTGAACGCGAAGAAAGAAGGTTTGAAGCCGAAAGAAAGTTAGAGGCTGAAAGGGAAATTAAGAAGTTACAATTTGAGGCTGAGGCTGAGACTAAGAGGTTGCAGATTGAGGCTGAGGCTAAGAGGTTGCAGATTGAGGCTGAGGCTAAGAGGTTGCAGATTTAGGCTGAGGCTAAGAGGTTGCAGATTGAGGCTGACAAAGAGGCAAAAGCATTGGAAGCCGAGTGATAAGGGTGGAATTAGGATGCCGTCAAATTACCACCTCTATCGACACCAGGTATTACAATGCAAGATGTGGGTGTCTTATCTGGTTTAGATTGTTGCGGTGTGTGTGTTGCAGTAGAACAGTTCAGGGTACACCACAGGCAACATGACGTGTAGAGTCATAAAAATGGTAACTTCGCTTTAGGTTTATACCATTTATTGCACGCCACAAAACAGTCATGATACTTATGTTATCATCAGCATAGTATAACGAATGCAGCATTCAAACTCATGTTAACTGACAGTCATGTAGAAGTCAATACTCAATAGTTGTATGGAAAACAAATATCATAGCGAAGCTTGATAAATAATACATATAACTTCTGCAACCGTGGTCCGCTGCAGATCCTTAATGTTCATAGACAATAATAATTATTCCTTCCTGATGCTAGCAGATCAGATGTATACAATACGTCCGTTTACTGTCTGCACGTGAGTAGCATACATGGATTACAGGTCAGCTCGACCTTTATAACCTTCCTAAGTCTAACCATCTGACTTGGACGTGATCTCTGATATAACGAATCCTGGAACACAGACAATAGTCTTGTTGGTCTAGAGCGACCCATAGATATATAACTAGTTCAGGTATAAAGATACCGGTGACTTAATCCTAGTCAAAGTACCTCTCCATTTTGAATCACACAGGCGAGCAAAAAGGCGACAAAATGACGAACCTCTAGATGATAGCCTAAAGTTCGATACAAGAGGAATTACCTTATTTCGGAAAATCAACCATGAACATATGCCTCCAGGCAGGCTTGAATAATACTGGGAAATAGTCTAGTTAGCTAACTAACTCACCAAGACAATGTATTTCCCTCAGAGAATCACAAGACGCAGTCGCGTCCGCTCGCTAATCAGTCCATTTCTCAACTGCCCGACCTGGGCGGAACAACAAACGAAAACCCAGTCGAGACATGCGCAGAGTGACAATCTCTGAGTCGCTGTTCACAATAAGACGATTCTAAGAACATTCGAGATAAAAGTCTTACACAGTCGCGCCTTTTATGGACATGAACAGAAGCGTTAAGAAAGGTTTCAAACATCTACAACAGTTGACTGATACTACCAAATAAGGAGATATGGTCACGCTTCGTTCAAGACATTATAGACCGAACGTGTCCCTATACAAGAGGAGGTAAACTCATAAAAAATAGCAGTATCGATATTTCGGGTTCTGTCCCTTTGACCATAAAATATATATAACATGCATTTCAGTCAAATAATGATCATACATACGAAAAACGATCATACAAAGACTTTGGAAAAAAGTAATTATCTGTGCGTAACATTACCGCACCCTCCCGGTAAAAAAAAATGAAACATTTTTTTTTTTTAAATCCTGGAGCCGGAAAAATCTAGGCTCCTAACGCACGTATGATGCGCGGATATACCTAACAAAATAGCTCAACACTTGGAGCGAAACTGAGATCATATCCCAGGTCCTTACAGAAAAATTTATCTAAGTATACGCGTATATATCCCAGGAAGGTGCCACCAACACAAACCACAATGCTGGCAACATCATAATAAAAGTCAAATTATTCTCATACCAATATATGAAATCAAATATATTATTATGATATCATACAATGTGTTGCAAATAGCGGTGTAATATATTAATATACCGCACTATTTTATTACATTATGTAATGCATCAGTAACTAATAAGTAATACATGTGTTGATCTTCGTTGACATAAAATATTCAATAGAAGAAGATGTGGACATCATCCGCTCCCAATCTAGTACAGGACTTGATATACTCAAAGTTCCACAATGGACACAATCTCGCATCTTTAATGATGTGCTGCGAAAATATCAATAACACAAATCTTAAAGACAACTGGTAAATCTCTCAATACAATCCTGAAAATAATTTATTTAAATGTGGCCGAGTGATCTTTTGGCCCGTATATCACTAACTAAGCCTTCTTAGATAATTACATGGTACAATGTTATAAATTCCTCCCCAAGAAATTTAGAAGAAAAATCTACTAACATGTCATTAAAATATTGGCTTGTATATCAGGAAATATATATGACAGAAGAATCATGTGGAATCGTGTGGGCATCTGGACAGAATGTCCGCCATCACATTATCCGAACCACGGATAGCTCGAACCGAGAAATGAAATGGTTGAAGAGCTATGGCATAACGAGTGGACCTCGAGCTCTTCAAGTTTTTGCTCTGAATAGCAGTAAGCGCTTTCTGGTCGGTTTCCACAATGAAATGTGCGCCTAGAAGAAATCTTTGTAACTTCAGAATAGACCATACCATAGCCAATAACCACGGTCTAAAACCGAG
Organism: Oreohelix idahoensis; assembly: GCA_024509875.1. Classification (NCBI taxonomy): domain Eukaryota; kingdom Metazoa; phylum Mollusca; class Gastropoda; order Stylommatophora; family Oreohelicidae; genus Oreohelix; species Oreohelix idahoensis. Next base: position 24,936 of record JAMPIV010010513.1, on the reverse strand, counting down.
TAATTCTTTTCTGCAGCATTTAATTTCCTAGAGATATACATCACCGGATGCAGAGTATCAGAATACTCCTGCATTAGTGCTGCCCCAATCCCAGTTGACGAGGCGTCACTTCGAAGAACAAAAGTCTTCTCAATAGTAGGTAACCTAAGAATAGGTGGAGATGAAAATAGGTCTTTAACCTGGTCCAATGAGGATTGACATTCTTTTGACCAGCGGATCAAATTAGGCGACCCTTTCTTCAATAAAGTAGAAAGCGGTGCCATAATGGAGGACAGATTCGGAATGAATCGTCCGTAGAATTGGATCAAACCTAATAGACTCCTTACTTGTTTCTTTGTCTTAGGGACCGAAATGTTAAGTATTTTTGAAACATTGTGGTCCTCTGTCTTTAAAAGACCATGACCAACACGATGACCTAGGAAAGAAATCTCACTAAATCCTATAAAGGCTTTAGAGGGTTTTGCAGTCAAGTTATACTCGCGAAGAGTAGACAGTAATTCGTATAAACCCAAATAGTGATCTTCCCAGGAATCACTGAATAGACAGATATCATCTAGATATGCTATGACATCTGTACGATATGCGAGAATTCGCCGCATCATGCGTACGAATGTAGCAGGGGCGTTCATAAGACCAAAAGGCATGAAATTCCATTGGAATAAACCCCTAGGTGTAGAAAAAGCTGTAAAAGGTTTGGCACGTTCAGTTAGCGGGACTTGCCAATAACCTTTAGACAAATCTAGTTTGGTAAAGAATCTAGAATTAGAAAGTTTATTGAGTAGCTCTTCTAATGAAGGCATAGGTTCAGCGTCGAACTTCGTAACTTGGTTCAATTTGCGATAATCTACGCAAATGCGAATGTTATTATCCTTCTTTCGAACAATAACCATAGACGAAGAGTATGCTGAAGTGGATGGTTCAATGATTTCCAAACGTATCATTTCATCCAATTCTTTTTCGACTTGAGACTGGAAATGGATAGGTATTGGATAGGGTCTGACTCTGATAGGATTATGATCAGTTAGCACAATGTCATGTTCAATGACATGTGTGTGTCCCGGGATGTCTGTAAGAACATCCTGAAATGTTTGCAACATCGAAGAAACTTGTCGATGTTCCTCAGCGGAAAGATTTGGAGAAACGGTCACGTTTTTCCAAGATTCCGTAGAATAAAGTGGGACCATAGAAAGAGGAAGATTGACATCAGAAAAAGTAGTTTCCTCATCCTGTATAACTGACAGCGATGAGTATTGACCATGAGGTACTTGAGAATTGTCCGTTGCCCGGAAAATAGGCTGCAAATAGTCTGGTCTTTCATGAAATTCCGTGAGCATATTTATGTGGAAAGTTTTATGCTTTCCATCAATATCGACAACATAGTCGACATCAGAAATTTTGGAGACTATTGCATATGGACCTTTCCATGCAATTAGAAGTCTGTTCTCCCTTGAAGGAAGTAGGACGAGAGCTTTGTCACCTGGACAAAGTTGTCGTAGACATCTATTCTTATTCGCAAACTGCCTTGCCTTTTCTTTAGCAAATTCGGAAGACGAAGTTGCTAGTCTGCATGCCTCAATGATTTTTTTCCTAAGAGCAATGACGTACTCATAAGAAGACTGAGTCTCATCGCTAATATTATCGGCAGTGATTAGATCGTGAAGTAAAGACATAGGGCCGCGCGGTTGCGCGCCAAAGACAAGTTCAAAAGGGGAAAACCCCGTATGTTCATTGGGGACCTCTCTATACGCAAAGAGAGCCGCGGGTAAGACCCTGTCCCAATCCTGAGGATGATCCTCAGTTATTTTACCCAGTAAAGTTTTTAGAGTCCTATTTAAACGTTCGACCAACCCATTAGACATTGGGTGATAGATACTGCTGAGAGACCTTTTTATATGTAGCATAGACATTACCTGTGACATAGTGTCTGATATAGTGTTGAGTGCCATGGTCTGACAATATTTCTCCGGGAAAACCCAAGCGAGAAAATATCAGCCAAAGAGCGTCTGCGATATCAGCAGTTGAGATGCTCTTGAGAGGTATTGCCTCTGGCCAACGTGTGCACATATCGACACATGTAAGAATAAATTGATGCCCTCTAGCCGACTTAATTCTAAAAGGACCGATAATATCTATTGCCATTTTTTGAAAAGGGCGAATTGGAATGTCAGCAGCCTGAATAGGCGCAGCATGTCGTGGTCCTTTAGATTTGACCTCCTGACATACTTTGCAAGAGCGACAGTACATTCGTATGTCCTTGCTCACAAATGGCCAAAAGAAAGCCGCAAGAACTCTCGACTTTGTACGGGAAAAACCCATATGTCCAGCACATTGCGAGTCATGAGCATGTTGCAATATTTGCACCCTCATGCTCTTAGGCACAAGAATTTGTGAATGAGTGGATGTAGTCGAGTCTTGTACCATACGTACAAGTACGCCGTTCTTCATAGAAATCCAAGATTTTCTATTAGTATTTTGATTAGGATCACCTTTTTTTGCTAGAATGAAGAATTTTTGTAACGACGGATCTTCTTCTTGCAATTTGATAAATGAGTCACGTGTAATAGTCAAGTGACTATTTTGTTCATTTACTTCATCATTAGTAGTTAATGAAGTTTGAGGTGGATCCAGAGCATGTGCTCTTGTGACCACCGTATTGGTAGCTTCAATGTTTTGCTCTTCCCAAACAGCAATCTGCTGTGGGGTACATTCCCTAACTCCGTGAATACGACCAATAATAAGGTCCGCAATAGGGTTTGGAAGTAGACACGCGTGGACCTCTCCCGTGAAGAAAGGAGTAGCAATATGTATTATGGCAGTAGGATATTTTTCCAACGTGCCACCAAATGTGTCACATTTGATGACCTTTCCTGTAGCACAGAATGGATCTACAAGAGATTGCCTAACCCCGACAGTAGTACATCCAGAATCAAACAACACCGAGACTGGATTACTATTTACAAGCCCCTTATGTAATATAAGAGAACCTCTCCCATCATGAGCAACATTAGCAGGAAGAGCGGGCAAAGGATGACCACAGCTTAGAGTACTAATGGTTTTGGGATCAAATAAAGTACTGCATTGGATACATTTATTTGCCCTACCAAAGTCAAAAGATGAGCATCCGATAGCATTATGGTCTTTATCATTATTAACCTGTTTATCTGCTCCCTGGGATTCTTGTTGAACAGCGTTTGTCTGTTGATATCTTTTTCTCTTCTGTTGCGATCTACCGCGACCATTATTGCCTCTGCAATTATCATTAAAGTCCCTACTGTAATTTTTATCCTGGTTTGCGTTCCAGTTTCCATAACTGTCATTACCATCTCTTTGATGTTGAGAACCTCCATTCTCTTGGTATTGAGGTCTCTGCAAATAATATTTTCCTCTCTACCGATTACCTTTATGAAAATTTCTAAAGTTACCGGGAATAGAATACCGTGTAATATTAGGTTGTCTCCAGTTCTGGGAAGAAGAATCTCCCTGAAATTGATTACCATGGTTCTGGGCATAATTACGGTTACTCTTTTTATTGAAATTTTGCTGGCTACCCTGAAATTTACGCATAAAATTCGGGCCATAAGGTGCTGCCGAAGCAACTGGCAGACCTTCTTTTACCTTAGAGTTGCTAATGGTTATGTGAGGATGTGCAGTAACATACTGGCTACAGTATTCTTCCATTTCTTTTATATTTTTAGGCTTACGCTCATGAAGAAAAGAAAGAAAAGCTTCATTAACAGAAGACATAACCTTGTCTCTAAGAAGTAAGTCCATGAGGGCTTCAAATGTACTTTCTGTCTTAGAAAGCTCAACCCATCGTAAAAAAGTAAGACGTATGCCTGAGATGAATTCTGAGAATTCAACTCCAGTTTCTGGTAACATGTTTTTAAATTTAAGACGATATCCGTCTTCGTTAAGTTGGTACTTCTTTAACAATGCCGCCCTGACAACCTCATAGTTGTTCTTGTCAGGCACATCTACCATACCCAACAAAGTCAAAGCATCACCTCTAAGTATCTTGGACAGATGATAAACATATAATGTTTTATCTATATTATGCACCTTACATGCACTTTCAAATCTATCTAGATAAAATGTTATATCATCAATTGAAGCATTGAATGCTGGTAAATTAAGCTTGAAATCAACAGCATTAGACTTATTAGCAGATGATACCTTATTAGCATCATTAGCATTACTAGATAACTTCAACTTTTCTAACTCCAAAGCTAAGAGTTTTTCTTCATGTTCCATTTTTGCTTTTCTCTCATCAGACTCTCTTTGTAACCTTCTTTCCTCAGCCTCAGCCTGTAACTTTCTTTCCTCAGCCTCAGCCTGTAACTTTCTTTCCTCAGCCTCAGCCTGTAACTTTTTTCTAATCTTTTATTTTCAGCCTCTATTTCAAGTCTCTTATTTTCAGCTTCTTTTTCAAGTCTCTTATTTTCAGCTTCTTTTTCAAGTCTCTTATTTTCAGCTTCTTTTTCAAGTCTCTTATTTTCAACCTCAGCCTGAAGTCTCTTCTCCTGAGATTCTGCTTCTCTTTTTTGTTTTTCCATTTCCATTTGTAATCTCTTTTCATCTACCTGCATCTGCAGTTTTAAATTTTCAGCATCTATTCTCTTTTGTTCAGTTAGTTCTTTCATTTTCTTTTCCTCCGACTTCAACGCCTTGGCATATTGAACAGTCGCAAATTCTTCTAATTTATCACCTGTCTTCCCAAGGGCTTTACCCTGCTCAATAAAGTACTCAAATGTAGACATGATGTCTAAAATGTGAGTACAGAACCTGAAATAATTAATTATCTTATTTCAATCTTAATAGCAACAAGACTTAATAAAGTGCTTGTATAATTACTATGTTTACTCCAATCTCTGTGGGAACCAAGACTTGACACCAATTTGTATTATCAGTTGTACAATAATATCACAAGTCACCTCTTAATTATCAGTGCACTACCCAAATCAGTGCATAACCATCAGTTATTTATCATAACTGCACTACAATAGTGCATAAGCAACAAACCACCAGTTAGTTATGATAAGTGCACTATAGATCAATAGTGCATGAGCATATATGTAACAATAGTGAAAGCTAACTATGCAAGAACTATGCAAACAATAACAAGATAATGTAAACAATAATAAAGTACCAACAATGTAAACAAAACAAAGATCAAAGTCAATGTAAACAATAACAAAGATCAGAGTCAATGTAAACAATAACAAAGATCAACGTCAATGTAAACAACAACAAAGATCAGAGTCAATGTAAACAATAACAAAGATCAAACAATACGAAAACATTCGCATAAGTCAAATAAATAAACAGCGAAACTAAAAAGAATATGATGACAGAATGCGAAGATATGACAAACAAATGACGCTACAGTATATACACAAAAATTTACGTGAAGAACTGAATAATAGAAAAGAGGAGACCTACAAATACAAACAAGTGAAATCGAAACTAAAAAACAGAAAGAAAGAGAGAAACAAAAAAAATGTACAAAAAACGAAAATAAAGCACAACTCGTCACAACTAAACAGATATAGCAACGATTGTCGCTAGCAAATTTCACAGTATGAAATTCGCACAGTCCCTAACGAAAACGCTAACAGTAGAACCTCTGTGACGTGGTATCAGCTACTGAAAGACACCGCCCAACCGAGAAAACCCGCAGAAATATAAACATATAAATACAAATCCAAATAACATATAACATGTAAACATATAAAGAGTGCGAAAAATGTGATAGACAGAAGGCTCAGTTAGAACATAAGGGCACAGTTCACAAACAAAACAGGCCACTTAACTTCTATGTATCCACAACGTCAGCACAGTTCAGAACAGGATGTGATCAGCCTTCTTAGGACAATGATCCAACGTTGATCCATATCTGCTCTCGTAAACTGCCATGACGAAGGAAATGAGCTTCTAACAGGAAACAGCTTCTGACAGGAAACAGCTTCTGAACTTGACCTTCTGAATCTGCAACAGTAATTCTGAGACCGGAACAGTTGTTACGGCACTTGTCCTTCTTCTCAACAGATCAGGAAATCCATTCGCTCGGTACCTGTCCTTCTATTTGTAGACAAACTTCAATACCGCCGAGCAGCGCCGGGTAGTTTCAAAATATCAACAACTGTCAGTACTGCTGCGTCTTTCAAAAAAAATTTCATCAAAGGTGATGAATAGCAACTGCAATGTTGTCTTGTAGTCTGCTGATGATGTCTGGGTTTGTTGACCCCCTTGAGAGTTGGTACCAGAATAAACCAAACTATTGGCCACCATGAATTGATAAGGGTGGAATTAGGATGCCGTCAAATTACCACCTCTATCGACACCAGGTATTACAATGCAAGATGTGGGTGTCTTATCTGGTTTAGATTGTTGCGGTGTGTGTGTTGCAGTAGAACAGTTCAGGGTACACCACAGGCAACATGACGTGTAGAGTCATAAAAATGGTACTTCGCTTTAGGTTTATACCATTTATTGCACGCCACAAAACAGTCATGATACTTATGTTATCATCAGCATAGTATAACGAATGCAGCATTCAAACTCATGTTAACTGACAGTCATGTAGAAGTCAATACTCAATAGTTGTATGGAAAACAAATATCATAGCGAAGCTTGATAAATAATACATATAACTTCTGCAACCGTGGTCCGCTGTAGATCCTTAATGTTCATAGACAATAATAATTATTCCTTCCTGATGCTAGCAGATCAGATGTATACAATACGTCCGTTTACTGTCTGCACGTGAGTAGCATACATGGATTACAGGTCAGCTCGACCTTTATAACCTTCCTAAGTCTAACCATCTGACTTGGACGTGATCTCTGATATAACGAATCCTGGAACACAGACAATAGTCTTGTTGGTCTAGAGCGACCCATAGATATATAACTAGTTCAGGTATAAAGATACCGGTGACTTAATCCTAGTCAAAGTACCTCTCCATTTTGAATCACACAGGCGAGCAAAAAGGCGACAAAATGACGAACCTCTAGATGATAGCCTAAAGTTCGATACAAGAGGAATTACCTTATTTCGGAAAATCAACCATGAACATATGCCTCCAGGCAGGCTTGAATAATACTGGGAAATAGTCTAGTTAGCTAACTAACTCACCAAGACAATGTATTTCCCTCAGAGAATCACAAGACGCAGTCGCGTCCGCTCGCTAATCAGTCCATTTCTCAACTGCCCCGACCTGGGTGGAACAAACCAACAAAAAACCAAGTCGAGACATGCGCAGAGTGACAATCTCTGAGTCGCTGTTCACAATAAGACGATTCTAAGAACATTCGAGATAAAAGTCTTACACAGTCGCGCCTTTTATGGACATGAACAGAAGCGTTAAGAAAGGTTTCAAAATCTACAACAGTTGACTGATACTACCAAATAAGGAGATATGGTCACGCTTCGTTCAAGACATTATAGACCGAACGTGTCCCTATACAAGAGGAGGTAAACTCATAAAAAATAGCAGTATCGATATTTCGGGTTCTGTCCCTTTGACCATAAAATATATATATAACATGCATTTCAGTCAAATAATGATCATACATACGAAAAACGATCATACAAAGACTTTGGAAAAAAATAATTATCTGTGCGTAACACCGAGGAAAGAAGACAGGCTGCAGAAAGGGAAGAGAAGAAATTAGCTGCAGAAAGGGAAGACAAGAGATTAGCTGCAGAAAGGGAAGCAGAAGATAAGAAATTACAAAGGGAACATGAGTTACGACTAAGGGAGTTTGAGTTTCAAGGCCATGCTCCTGAAAATGGTGCCAGTCCCTTTGCCTCTGATGCCACCGCTAGCCAGGGAGCCTCAACCTCAGCTATGAATTTTCATTTAGATCATTTTGTTGAGAAAGACGATGATATAGAGAGCTATCTAAATAGGTATGAACTATTAGCTACCACATATGGGTTAGAGAGAGAAAGGTGGAGCTTAAAGTTATCTCAGGGACTTCGTGGGGCAGCTTATGAAGTTTTTGCAAAAATGAGCAGAGGTGATCAGGAAAATTATGACATGCTAAAGCAGGCTCTTTTGTTAAGGTATGAAAAGAATGCAGAATTTTATAGGAAAAAATTTAGGAATGCTAAACTACTGTCAGGTGAAACCTATCAAAATGTTGCTGAAAGGTATCAAGCAGCTCAAGCAGAGGTAACAGGTAATAAAAAGAAACAAGTGTATAACTTTAGGGCACCACAGAACTTTAATAAATTTGATCCTAGGGATCAAAACAAAGGTAAGCACCAGTTTGATAGGCCACGGTATGAAAATAAAAATAAATTCCCACAATTCGATGAAAGGAAATATGATGAAAGAAAATCTTTCAACCAAGGAAAAAGGTGGTGTAAAAATTGTCAGATGGACAATCATGACACTGACCGTTGCAGAAGGAAACCTGTGTATATGGCAACCCTTCAGGTCAGGTCGACCTCAAGACAGGAGGAGGATATTATGTTAGGATACCACTCCAGAAGAGATGAGGAAGGCACAGGCTGGGGATAAAACACTCAAGCCTTGTTTCAGAAAATTGTCAACTTGTCATACAACTCCAGGCAAGGGAGATTTTTACATGAAAAACAAGTTGATGTATAGGAAGACTGGAGCTAGATCCAAAGGTCAGGGACAGCTGGTACTTCCTAAAAGATATAGGGCAGACTTAATAAGGAGCCTACATGTGAAACCAGATGGGGACCATGAGAAGATAGGTACCATCATTCAAAAGGTGGCTCACAATTATTATTTGCCCAAAGCAAGATGGGACATTGAGAATTTTGTAGAAAGGTGTAGCATAGCACATGAGGGAACACCCACAAGTGGGAACATTGATCAGGACCTGGACACGCCACGGGGCAAAATTAGGCCTGATAATAAAAAGAAAAAATAGATTTGATAAAGTGGACCAAATGGAATGGGAAGCCCCTTTTCACGGACAAGCTTCACTTAACTGTTTTACAATGGCCACTATGCGGAGAGTGCAAAAAGATGTCTTACCCCAGGATAAGCCGAAAATCCCTCAATCGGACTTAAACAAACTGGAGGAAGAGGATGTAGAGAGGAAATCTCTCATCAAGAATTTTAAGTGGGGAGAAAGCCCCAAAAGAAAAAATTGGTAGCGGTCGTTTTGTGAATGATAATTCTGGGAGGAAAAATCATCACTATAGAGCTTCGAGTGGAAGAGACCATACCGGTGCATGGACAAATAGGTCCACAAAATTAAAGGTCCATATGTAGCTTTGTTAAGAACGTGGACTGATGAAAAGGCAGAGGAAAACATTACATCTTCATACCAATATGTGAATGAGCTGACCACTCGTTTAAAAAACTGGCTGGAAACTTGCCAATGAAAATTTGAAACAAGCCAGGAAGAAACATGCTGCCTATTATAACAGGAAGGCGAAAGACAGAAATTTGGCTGTGGGAGAGAAAGTACTGCTTCTTTTGCCCGGGAGTCAGAATAAGTTACAAATTGGATGGCAGGGTCCATATACAGTTTTAGAGAAGGTGTCTAGAACAAATTATAAGATAGATAAGAAGGGGAAAGAAAAAAAATCTATCATGTGAATCTCCTGAAGAAATATTTGGAAAGAGAACATCAGGAAGAGACACACTTGTTGACCTTGTCCATCGCCATGGAGATGAAAAAAAGGAACCACTTTCATCATTTGAATATCCATTACACCCCTGTGAGACAGCAGCACAGGTGAAAATCAGTACACATTTAACGAAAACTCAGAAAGAGAGAGTGCAACAGGTTCTAAATAATCATGCAGAGGTGTTAACAGACCGACCAGGGCATACAAACCTATTGGAATATGATATGAAACTGATAGACCCCACACCTGTCTGTATGAAACCATATTCGATTCCGTTTGCTAAGGAGAAAGCTTTGAAGGAAGAGATAGACTATCTGTTGAAGGAAGGAATTATTTCGCACAGTGAATCTTCGTATAGTTCCGGTGTTGTACTCTTAAGGAAGCCCTCTGGAGAACATAGACTCTGTATAGATTACAGGAGACTGAATGCTATTACAGAAGGACAGGTGGATCCATTGCCGGATACAAATCAGCTGTTTGCCAGACTAAATAAAGCTAAATATTTCTCAAAAGTGGATCTGAGTAAAGGATACTATCAGATTCCAGTAAAGCCTGAGGTTAGACCATACCTAGCTTTTAGTACCTCAGAAGGACACTATGAGTTTAATAGATTGCCATTTGGATTGAAGAATGCGCCTAGTGTCTTCTCTAGAATGATGAGAAAATTGTTGGATGTAAACATTTCGGAGGAACGTAATGAATCCCTGAGTTGCCTCTTTGATTGAGGATATTCCGAATGTTTCATACAGGATAATAAGAAGATTATGGGATCCACTACGAAAACTCTGCTATCACCAGGTATATGTTATCTCCTCATAACGTACATTTTGAGGGAAATATAATGTTCTCTGGACATGTCATTGCGCAGACTCAGAGAAGAGAAATGGTGAATACGGGTTGCGAAGCAGCATTAAGACAAGCACTCACACTTGCGGCTGTTCAGTAACATAACCGAAATATATTATTGGTTGTAGAAGTCTGAGGCAGATTTCATGAGTAGTGCCTACTCTGAATGGACCCAACTACATAAAACCATGATAGCACCACAGCAGAGTAAAGTCAAGTTGACTTACATTTATCTATGTGTATATAGAATAAAGGACTGACATGGGATGTCTGTTTTAAGAGGGGAGGTGTCGTGAAATATTCTAATCCACATATATAAATTATCAGGTAAATATAAAGCCTAACAAATAAATTTAATAAAAAGAAGAAGAATGGTAAAGAACAGTGCTGTCACAATGACAGTACTCGAAATCCCCTTTGTTTTATGCTTCGTCTGCAAATTGTAACGTTTCCACGTTAAATATAAGCCACTGCATAAATACAAGCGTTTCCACAACACATTAAAACGGGTATTGCATTTCTAAGAAAAACATTGAGAGGCACACTGCGTAATGACCTAAATTAATCCTAACATTAATTATACTACGTTACCAAAACGAACGAACAGATGGACTCAAATAGAAAGAGAGAGGGGCGAATGAAAGCAAGGACACATGCAACACTAAACTCGCGGCGCGCGATACACAATTACTACTATCACGCGTGTAAGGCCACATGCACTAACTTTTTTTCAGACGGACAGTGATAAAAACACTAACCTTCCCAGAGTTAGGTTTTAAAATCCTGAAAAACGCTTATTAGAAAAGATGACATTAGATGGGTTTACGTTTGAAAACATTACAGTACCCAGACAGCACATCTTCGAAACAGGAGGTAGAAGAAATTGCATATTTTGAACGCAGCCACTTAGCTCTTTTAAATTTGTATATTTGGGTTCCTTAGGGCTTGCTGACAAAGAATATGTAAAACGTTACGCAAATAGTCTAGGAATTACCAAATTATAACCAAAATAAAATAGTGGGGGTGCCTGACAGCATGAAATCATTTCTGCTCATAAAATTTTTTTTATAACGTGTTTGAAAAAACCTTACGTTACGGAAATAGCCTACCATGTTAACTCCAAATTGATTGGAGCGCAACAAATATAAGACTAAACACGATTGGTCGGGCTATAAATACTAGACTATCTTGTGTTGTTATGGGAAACGAATAGAAGGGGTACTTTTTTGAAAAGATGTGTGGACGTGGTTTCATTGGGTAGAGCTGCGAATATACTTGATTCAGAGCGTCTGTTCATTGCCACATCTTGTAATAAACCTACTAAGAAGCAGTACGTTGAGCACCAGTGTATATTTGTTATAAAATAAAGCCTGGGACATCGGCAGATCGGAGTTGTGCTATATTCATTGCCAGTCAACGAAACTGTTTATTATTCTATGAATTGTGGTAAGCTTGAAATATTCAATATCTTTTAATGAAAATTGAATGTAAATTGTTAATTTATGCCTGTATATATGTGTAGTTCAGTAGCGAACATGATGTAAAGCCTATAATGCTCCAGCCTGAACAGAAGGTGTCGGAGGAAAGTAAAACTGCATGGAATGGCCAAACAGTACACTGACACCTAGATTATTGATTAGACAGAAATAATGCTGGAATTGCAGAGGCGTAGTAACCATTAGGGAGGGAAATACTGGTATAAAATATTTTCAGATGAAGCTGACAGTTGGCCTAACGCTCTGAACTCAATGTTTGTGATGTATTGTGCTCAGTGTAGAAAGAGAGTATAAATTAGTTATGACGTAGAAGGTACATCCTTCTTGTTTTCAGGGACAGTGGTCTTAAAGTTATTGAGCAGCACCTGGTCAGAGCTTTGCTGAAGCCAGAGGTGGACAGCATACTCCTTGGTCCATATAGCAACCAGTGGGGTGGCTCCAGAACTCATCGAGCAGAGGAGCCTTTTTCTGCAGTCATCACGCAAGATAAGAGAGTGTGGCCATGGAGCTCAACATTATGTACCCCCATCTTAAAATGACAGTGTAAAATACAATTAAGAGGGGAAATTAATTGTTTTAATATCAGGAACTGAGAACATCTCCAATACTAGTTCCAATAAAGACAAACTATTGAAGTCATGATGACAAATACCAACAGAGCTTGAACAAAACAAAACCAGTATTACCTCATATTACTACTACACCACTGACACACATAGGATACTATTAAAAATACATGTCACTACAAGATTCATATTGAGAAATTCTGTACATATAACTTGTAATTAAAATTGATTGTGATTCCTGGTTCCATTACTCCTTTAAGATATCCTCTTGGAGTGTTATATGTATGTGAGTGTCACAGTGTTGTCAAGTGTGGTGGAATAAATTAAATTGTTTATCTGTCTGTTGTTGTTATGACTTACACTTCATCATACACATACCCTAGACATAAAACGTAGTCATCACATTATTCCAGAATAATTCTGACTGAGATATATATATATGTGGCAGCAAGTAAGGTTATCTATAATACACTACTCTTATTAGATATAGATACCTTCACAGCTGATCTCAGTCAGTACACTAAGTCCCCTATAAATATTTATAACATCGCACTTTACCACATGCTTTAACCTGGGGGACTTCGCTTCTGTTTTCTTTCTTTTCATTTCCTTTCTCATCGTTATGGTCTTAAATGTTTCTGGTGTTATCCAGTCTTGCTTCTTCCTTTCCTTGAATCCTAAGCAAGATATATATATATATATATATATATATATATATATATATATATATATATATATATATATATATATATATATATATATATATATATATATATATTTATATATATATATATATATATATATATATATATATATATATATATATATATATATATATATATATATATATATATATATGTTAGGTCATATGTTAGTAATAAAGTATGAAATGTAAATCACAACTTGCGCCAATCCTGGCTCACAGATGTTTTGCTCAGATTTAAAAAAGAGACTCGAATCGGCCTTTTACACACGTCTGGGGTGTTGTTAATTTAATTTCCCCTCTCTGACTTCGTGTGCGTTCTTTCAGTTTCCTCAGTCCCGTTTCCTTATTTAAAATGCTAGAGATTTCCTGTGCTATATTGTAAGTCCTCATAAATACGCATATAAAAGGTGTCCGGTATGTTAAGAAGGAATTCTGAATCTTATTCTTCCCTGTAGCAATGTCTGTTATCTTGGCGAACTATTTCTCAAGTGAAATAGCTTGAGAAAATGATCAGATTATATTCGCTGCCTTCCCACGCATTTGTAATGCGCGCCTCAAAAGGATCAGACGTCAGACTTGCCTCTCTCTTGTTTTACTACTAGCATTATAACTAGACAGCAAGGTATTTTATATTTGGGCATGCCTGCAAAATAAAAGCAATATAGATATGAGTGTAGAGTCATATAAAAACCAAAAGCCAACAACAACAACAGTTATTAACAATATCTTACAAAAGCACAGAGAAGTGCTATAAGACCACGTGAAGACAGCCTGACAACAGTAAAGAGACGAAACTGACATGTAAAACGGCCACATATCAAAATCACATAGGATACCAAATATGTTTCTTCGCAGCGTAGTACTAAGTAATAGAAGATAGGTCAAATAGAAAGAGAAAAAAAAATTGAAAAAACCATTAATTCACATGTGTACTTGTGACGGAATTAAACAGACTAACACTGAAAATATAAAAGTAGTGATTACTTGGCACGCGCTCATCGTCTGAGATGCTCAATAGTTATGGGGCATGTCAAGTCAGGTCCCGTGTAATATTAGTTACACCAGTCAAGTGGTCCATTAATATGAAAGATATAAGACCATTTCTCAACAAAGCTAAATAATTAATTTTTCGAATTTATAATTTCCATCTTTCAACTTCTTGATTTCCATGTTTACACAATGGGCTGATCACCTGTTTGTCAAACATTTTGATTGCATGTTTTTCCCGGGAGCCTTGAGCTTTTTGGGTCACCTCTACACTCTGTTTACGGGGTACAAGAGGTTCCGATTAAGAAAGAAAGAGAAAGATGTCCATGGTTATTATTTCTGTTATGTCTTTTACGTATATTTTGTCTTGTCTAACACAAATAAAATTGTGTCCCTGTAGTATCAACACTAATGCTGACATACAAGTTCTGTATAAGTATTAAGACACGTACACACTTATGCACACATCAGTTTGAAAAAAATAATTATGGTTGAAAGCCTAAACAAAACGGTACTGCAAACAGCCACAGAGTCTATTAGCAGAGAGACAAGACAGAATTACAAACCATGTTGAACTGAAGAACTGCAAAAGTTTGGTGATGAACTACACAAGATAGAGACAGAACAGAATTACAAACGATGTTGAACTACAAAAGCTTGATAATGAACTACACAAAATAGAGAGAAGAAACAACCGAAGACATTCATAAACACTTGTCACGTGAGAAATCAGATTTCTTTACGCCTAACCACAAATTTGTAAGGGGAAGTAGCATTTATTTATTTGCAAGGGCAACAACACAATTAATAAAACTAATACTAAATTAAATGAAGCTTTTACTTTTGTAAATTAAATATATCCAGTTAATTTAATAAATAATGTAACACAAAGTGCATTATTAAAATTATACGGCAATTAAATTTTATAATATTTAAATGTTTTTTTTTTCATGTATGTTATCAATAATTTTAAAAAAATTTATTTTCGGATACAAGTTTTAAAGAACTGTCTACTTATATGGTCTGTCAATCTCAATGCTAATTTCAAAACCAGGGAATCAGTTGATTTCGTTGTTTTGAGCACCAAAATGTGTCGTCAGCGCTAAAGAGCGCTCTTCATCAAATCATGAACACTTACTTACTTACTTAGTCGTTCCCCTTCTACTGTGAGGTGTAGAGGTTTGAAAGAGAGGGCGCCAGACTATCCTATCGGCTGTCTCCCTCCTGGCCTGGTTCCATTCTCGCCCTCTGAGTAGTAGGGGATGCGCAACTTAGGTCGCATTCTGCAGGCGCGTGACTTTTTATATAGGAAAAATTCCGCAGGCGCAGGCGGCGGCGCATGACTTTTATATAGCAAAATACTCGATCGATTTCAGGCGGCGGCGTTCCCAGGCGGCGGCGTATGACTTGTTATATAGCAATAAATTTGTTCGATAATGACGGGCGTGTTGTTTACTAAGGGGAGATAAGTAGGTTGTTGTATTACATGACTTTTTATATAAGGAAAATGTGCGGGTGGAGCATCAGGCGTTGGTACATGACTTTTTATATAAGGAAATACCCATTGCGCAGGTGGAGCATCAGGCGTTGGTACATGACTTTTTTATATAAGGAAATACTCATTGCGCAGGTGGAGCATCAGGTGTTGGTACATGACTTTGTATATAAGAAAATACTCATTGCGCAGGTGGAGCATCAGGCGTTGGTGCATGACTTTTTATATAAGGAAATACTCATTGCGCAGGTGGAGCATCAGGCGTTGGTACATGACTTTTTATATAAGGAAAATGTGCAGGTGCAGTGGAGGCGCAAGATGCCGGACTTGAGATAACAAGAAGGGGGTATATGGCGCAAGATGGCGGGGTGATTTTTTTATATAAGGAAAATGTGCAGGCCTGGTGGAGCTCAGGTAGGACAGGAGTGAGAATACTATATTATGGTTGAGCATTGTATTTTTCTCTTCCTTTATACAGTATTTGGGTCAAACCCAAAATCTACCAGCGGCTTCCATGTAAACATGAGAGTAATCAAACTAAAGTACATTTCTATGATAGGAAACTCTTTACAGAGCGATACAACAGGAAGCAATCTGATCATCAGAAGAAGTCCCCCGTCCGACAAGTGTTTCGGCCCTATATACTCCTTTACACTCTAAGGGGGCGGGCCCACTTGGGTCATGACTCCCAAGCGTCTCAGCTTCCTGTTGTCTTGCATCGAAAATGAACCCATTTCACTTATGGTAGCAACTTTAAATTCCACAACTCCGCCAGCCGTGGAGGCAATTGTGAAAGTAACAAAGAGAAGACAAATTATTCCGTTCGTTCCGTCGCACACACTGAGACACCAGCGCGAAGTCAACGAGTCGCCACTGCGCGTTCCCCACTGGACTATTGATACTGACACCCCTTATAGTATACACCGCTTGTCGCCCCTGAGTCGCAGCCCATTCACTAGTCTACCACAAACCTCAGCGTATTGTGGACTTAGAAAAATTCCTGGTGTTTCCTGTACCACAGCGTTTATTGTTACGATCTCCATTCCCCATTGCGGTTGTTCCACAGCCAGCCTGATGCCTTTTCGGCAGTTTCACTAAGCCTCTTCAGGGCCCTTGTTCTCGACTGTCCCCTCAGCCCCAACAGTTTCAATAGATCATACACTGATGCAGCCACAAGCCCTCTTGCGCCCACTTCAACAGCCATGACCCTTGCAGTGAACCCATCGTGTCTCAGATCCGCGGCCAGATCACTATACTTGGCCGCTTTGAACGAATGTTGCTCATCTAATCTGGATTCAAATGGCACGGTCAGTTCAATCAGTATGACCTGAAGCGTTGCTGCAGAATGAAGCACTATATCCGGCCGTCTCCGCGATTTTCGGATACTCTCTGGATATGCCCCTCGTCCAGGTAGGTCTACCGCCATCTCCCAATCATTTGCACAATCAAGAAGAGATGGTAAACTGCTACCAGGTTTATTCAGTTTGGGGTGTGCTGACTTTCCTGCCCTCAGAAAGTATGTGTTTGCGGTGTCTGGCCGGACTTTGCTATTCGCCTTCATTCTTGCCAGATCTATTGTCGCAGTAAGCTCATTTAGCACTTTGTTATGGCGCCAAGTGTATCGCCCTTGCCCTAATGACACCTAATGAGCATTGTATTTTTCTCTTCCTTTATACAGTATTTGGGTCAAACCCAAAATCTACCAGCGGCTTCCATGTAAACATGAGAGTAATCAAACTAAAGTACATTTCTTATATTAGTAACTGGGTTTTTTTCTCAAGGTAAAGCTGTCTGAGGTTGTGTTTACACCCAGAAAGAGACAGAATACCAACCCAAAGAACATTAAGAGTGACTTGGTAACTGGCATTTAATCCAGATTTATTGTTTCAATCTCATTTACATTCAGTCCCATCGTGGCGACCTAACAAACCTTAACAATTCCGACGTTTTATCATTTGTAGTGTTGTCATGAAATATTCTCGTGTGCTGCATTTCTAAGAAAACATTGAGACGTACTGCGTAATGACCTAAATTAATCCTAACATTAATTATACTGCGTTACCAAAACGAACGAACAGATGGACAAAAGGATAAAGAGAGAGGGGAGGGCTGGAAATCAGGAACGCATGCATCACGCGTCGCGCGTTTCACAAATGCTGCCATCACGCGTGTAAGTCTACATGCACTAATTTTTTTTCAGACGGACAGTGATAAAATACACTACCCTTTCCCAGAGTTAGGTTTATAAATCATAACAAACTCTTATTAGAAAAGATAACAATAGATGGGTTTACGGTTGAAAACATAACAGTACCCAGACAGCATATCTTCGAAACAGGAGGTAGAAAATACATATTTTGAACGCAGCCACGTAGCTCTTTTAAAGTGGGAAAATTGGGTTCCTTAGGGCTTGCTGACAAATAATATGTAAAACGTTACGCCAATAGTCCAGGAATTAATAAATTATACCCAAAATAAAATAGTGAGGCTGCCTGACAGCATGAAATCATTTCTGCTCATAAAATTTTTTATAACGTGTTTGAAAAAAAACCTTACGTTACATAAATAGCCTACCATGTAAACTCCAAATTGATTGGAGCGCAACAAATGAAAGCCCAACCACGATTGGTCGGGCTATAAATACTATCTTTCGTTGTTAGGGGAAACGGGAAAAGGTAACATTTTTTCAAACACTTGTCGAAACGTGGCTCATTGGCCAGTCTCGCTGATATACACACTTGGGAGCGTTAGTTCGAGACCACTTGTTTAAATGATCTTGATAAAGCAACAGTGCGTTGAAGCCAGCTCATAATTGTGTTAAATAAAAGCCTGGAAGATAAGCAGATGGAAATTTGTGCCAGTTTGTGCCAGAATTCATTGCTAATCAACGTATCTGTGTTTATTCGTATGAATTGTGGTAAGCTTGAACCATTCAATATCTTTTAATGAAAATTGAATGTGAATTGTTGATTTATGCCTGTATATATATATGTGTAGTTCAGTGGCCAACGTGAGGTAAAGCCTGTAATGCTCCAGCCTGAACAGAGGGTGTCGGAGAGAAGTAAAACGGCATGGAATGGCCAAACAGTACACTGACACCTGGATGATTGACTAGAAAGAAATAATGCTGGAAGTGCAGAGGCGTAGTAACCATTAAGAAGGGTAATACTGGAATAAAGTATTTCAGATGAAGCTGACTGTTGGCCTAACGCTCTGAACGCAATGTTTGTGATGTATTGTGATCAGTGTAAAAAGAAAATATAAATTAGTTATGAAGTAGAAGGTACATCCTTCTTGATTTCAGGGACAGTGGTCTTGATGGTACTGAGCAGCACCTGGTCAGAGCTTTGCTGAATCCAGTGTCGGACAGCATACTCCTTGGTCCTTTTAGCTATCAGTGAGGTGTCTCCAGAGCCCAGAGGAGAATTCGAGCAGAGGAGTCCTTTCCTGCCGCCATCACGCCAGATAAGCTAAGCTACTTGGCCAGCTGAGCTCAACATTATGTCCCCTCATCTTGAACTGACTTTGTAAAAATTAACATTAAGAGGGGAATTTACTTGTCTTAAAATCAGGAACTGTGAACATCTCCAATACTAGTCCCTAAAGACAAACTATTGAAGTCATGATGACAAATACCAACAGAGCTTGAACAAAACAAAACCAGTATTACCTCATTTTACTACTACACAACTGACACACATAGAACATTTGTAATAATATATGTCACTACAATATTCATATTAAATACATTCTGTACATAACTTGTAATTTAAATTGATTGTGATTCCTGGTTCCCTTGTAGTTGAATCAGGACACATATTCATTCATGCCAGTAATGAATACATATTGTTATTTGAAAGTTTATCAGTGACTCTTTTAAGATATCTTTGTAGAGTGTTATATGTATGTGAGTGTCACAGTGTTGTCAAGAGTAGTGGATTAAATTAAATTGTTTATCTGTCTGTTGTTGTGACTTACACTTCATCATACTCACATACCCTAGACACATAACGTAGCATCACACTATTCCAGAATAATTCTGACTGAGATATATAGATATGTGGTAGCAAGTAAGGTTATCTATAATACACT
Source organism: Oreohelix idahoensis (assembly GCA_024509875.1). Classification (NCBI taxonomy): domain Eukaryota; kingdom Metazoa; phylum Mollusca; class Gastropoda; order Stylommatophora; family Oreohelicidae; genus Oreohelix; species Oreohelix idahoensis. Next base: position 5,130 of record JAMPIV010010513.1, on the reverse strand, counting down.
ACTCTTAATAGATATAGATACCTTCACAGCTGATCTCAGTCAGTACACTAAGTTCCCTATAAGTATTTATAACATCCCACTTCACCACATATATTGGGGTCTCGCTCTTGGGATTTTGAATCTTTAACTATTAAAAATATTGGGGGTAATTCACTTCAGGGAATATAAGAATTAAAAGGTATCCTTGGGTGGAATTAAATAAGGTTGAGCTCACGGTGCCTGTGTTGTCCATTAGAGATTGAATTGTTGGTTAGACATTGTATAAAGTTACCTGATAGACAATGGCGGACCTGGCCAAATTTCGATCTGCTGCGGTTCAGACTGCAAAAGAGTTAGGATTAGATGGGCAAGTTATGGTTGCCTATGTCACGACGGAATGTGACAAATTTATTGAACGCGAAGAAAGAAGGTTTGAAGCCGAAAAAATGGTTAGAGGCTGAAAGGGAAATTAAGAAGTTACAGTTTGAGGCTGAGGCTGAGACTAAGAGGTTGCAGATTGAGGCTGAGGCTAAGAAATTGGAAGCAGAAAGGGAAGAGAAGAAATTAGCTGCAGAAAGGGAAAAGAAGATTGACTGCAGAAAGAGAAGACAAGAATTTAGCTGCAGAAAGGGAAGCAGAAGAGAAAAGATTACAAAGGGAACATGAGTTACGACTAAGGGAGCTTGAGTTTCAAGGCCATGCTCCTGAAAATGGTGCCAGTCCCTTTGACTCTGATGCTACGGTTACTCAAGGAGCCTCAACCTCTGCTATGAATTTTCATTTAGATCATTTTGTTGAGAAAGACGATGATATAGAGAGCTACCTAAATAGGTATGAACTATTAGCTACCACATATGGGTTAGAGAGAGAAAGGTGGAGCTTAAAGTTATCTCAAGGACTTCGTGGGGCAGCTTATGAAGTTTTTGCAAAAATGAGCAGAGGTGATCAGGAAAATTATGACATGCTAAAGCAGGCTCTTTTGTTAAGGTATGAAAAGAATGCAGAGTTTTACAGGAAAAAAAATTTAGGAATGCTAAACTACTGTCAGGTGAAACCTATCACCAGTTCTCTGCACGAATAGAGACATACTTGGAGAAATGGACTTCTCTGGGGAAAACCCAAGATCTTAAGGAAATGGTCCTTATAGAGCAATTAAGAGAGTCCATGGCTCCAGACCTGAGAAAGTTTCTCATGGAACAAGGTGCAGAGAGGCTGGGTGAGTTGCTAAATGTTGCAGAAAGGTATCAAGCAGCTCAAGCAGAGGTAACAGGTAATAAAAAAAAGAAACAGGTGGATAACTTTAGGGCACCACAGAACTTTAATAAATTTGATCCTAAGGATCAAAATAAAGGTAAGCACCAAATTGATAGGCCACGGTATGACAATAAAAATAAATTCCCACAATTCGATGAAAGGAAATATGATGAAAGAAAATCTTTCAACCAAGGAAAAAGGTGGTGTAAAAATTGTAAGATGAACAATCATGACACTGACCATTGTAGAAGGAAACCTCCTCATTTTGCTGCTATGACATCGGGGAAAAAGGAAAAGAAGGGCAAACCTGAAGAATTACAGGAACCATACCACCCCCCAGTGTGTGAAGATGTCATTTGTAATGGTGTCACTATAAGATGTTTATATGATACCGGTTTAGATTACGATTCCGTTGTGAGTTCTCACCTGGTGCAGGCCGATCAATACACCACAGAAACAGTGGAGATTCAAACTGCAACCAAGGATGTAGCTACCATGACACTTCCCGTCGCCCGAATAAAAAGTGAAAACGCGATATGTGGAAGGAATCATAAAAGCAGCAGTGATAAATGAGCCAATCTACCCTCTAATATTGGGGTGTAGATATGTCTTCTTGGGGAATCCCAAGAGACCTGTGATATTGGCAACAGTGCGGACCAGATCACAGACAAAGAAGGAGGAGGATAATCCCATAAATACTCACCCAGATGAGATGAGGAAGGCACAGGCTGAGGACAAAACACTCAAGCCATGTTTCAAGAAGTTGCCCAAAACTCATACACCTCCAGGCACGGGAGAGTTTTACATATGAAGAACAAATTGATATATAGGAAGGCTGGATCTGAATCCAATGGTCACGGACAGCTGGTCCTTCCCACTTCATATAGGACTAAAGTGTTGGAACTAGGGCATGCGATTCCCTTCAGTGGTCATATGGGAATCAGCGCAACAGGACAGCGAATAGCTTGTCACTATTTCTGGCCAGGAATAACTGAAGATATCAAACGATATGTAAAATCCTGTCCAGAGTGCCAACGAGTAGCACCTAAACATTGGACTGCACCAGCAACTCTGGGGGAAATGCCCATAGTGGGAACACCCTTTGAGAGAGTTGCCGTGGATCTTGTGGGACCTCTCACCCGAACCAAGAGAAGGAACAGCTACATTCTGACTCTGGTGGACACTTGTTCTATGTGGGGAGAGGCAGTAGCCCTGTCATCGATTGATTCAAAACATGTGGCAGAGGCATTGCTCACAATTTTCACAAGGTTAGGCTTTCCCAATCAAATCTTGACTGATAATGGCTCTCAGTTCAAGGGGAAACTAACTGAAGAAGTTTTCAGGATCTTCCAGGCCAAACACTTCCATTGTAGTGTGTATCATCCCCAAGGGAACGGCCAAGTGGAAAGATTTAACGGCACATTAATGTCGATCCTGAGAAAGTTGGCACACGAAAAAACCAGATACATGGGACCAGTACCTGCACGCCGCCCTCTTTGCTTATCGGGAGGTACCCCATAGTTCAACCGGTATGGCCCCGGCAACATTATTGTTTGGAAGGCCAATAAAAGGTCCACTTGAAGCTTTGTTAAGAACGTGGACTGATGAAAAGGCAGAGGAAAACATTACATCTTCATACCAATATGTGAATGAGCTGACCACTCGGTTAAAAACTGGCTGGAAACTTGCCAATGAAAATTTGAAACAAGCCAGGAAGAAACATGCTGCCTATTATAACAGGAAGGCGAAAGACAGAAATTTGGCTGTGGGAGAGAAAGTACTGCTTCTTTTGCCTGGGAGTCAGAATAAGTTACAAATTGGATGGCAGGGTCCATATACAGTTTTAGAGAAGGTGTCTAGAACAAATTATAAGATAGATAAGAAGGGGAAAGAAAAAAAATCTATCATGTGAATCTCCTGAAGAAATATTTGGAAAGAGAACATCAGGAAGAGACACACTTGTTGACCTTGTCCATCGCCATGGAGATGAAAAAGGAACCACTTTCATCATTTGAATATCCATTACACCCCTGTGAGACAGCAGCACAGGTGAAAATCAGTACACATTTTAACGAAAACTCAGAAAGAGAGAGTGCAACAGGTTCTAAATAATCATGCAGAGGTGTTAACAGACCGACCAGGGCATACAAACCTATTGGAATATGATATGAAACTCATAGACTCCACACCTGTCTGTATGAAACCATATTCGATTCCGTTTGCTAAGGAAAAAGCTTTGAAGGAAGAGATAGACTATCTATTGAAGGAAGGAATTATTTCGCACAGTGAGTCTTCGTATAGTTCCGGGGTGGTACTCTTAAGGAAGCCCTCTGGAGAACATAGACTCTGTATAGATTACAGGAGACTGAATGCTATTACAGAAGGACAGGTGGATCCATTGCCGGATACAAATCAGCTGTTTGCCAGACTAAATAAAGCTAAATATTTCTCAAAAGTGGATCTGAGTAAAGGATACTATCAGATTCCAGTAAAGCCTGAGGTTAGACCCTACCTAGCTTTTAGTACCTCAGAAGGACACTATGAGTTTAATAGATTGCCATTTGGATTAATTCCATATGTGCACCGTTAACTGAATTGACACGTAAAGGACATCCAGATCGCATTACATGGACACCACAATGTGAAATGATTTACCAAGAATTGAAGGAAAAGCTCACAAGTAAACCCATTTTGAAATTAACCAATGACTGACTTAAGTCAAGAATTCATAGTAAGGACGGATGCAAGTAATGATTGGGGGGTGCAACTCTACTTACAGAAATCAGATGCATTTGGATGGGGAATTAAGCCCAGTGGCATATGCTAGCAGAAAGTTGAATAAAGCTGAAATCAACTACTCAACTAGCGAAAAAGAATGTCTTGCAGTAATATGGGCAATAAAGAAATTCAATATTTATCTATATGGGAAGGCATTTAAGTTGCAAACAGACCACAAACCTTTATCGTTTCTAGCACAGGCTAAGCATGAGAACTCCAGGTTACTCCGATGGTCTTTACTTCTGGCTCCATATAATTTTAGCATTGAGTATATATCTGGAAAAACCAATTTGGGAGCGGATTTTTTAAGCCGCCATCCGTGTGATGAGAATCACCGTAAACCCCAGAAATAATAATAAATTTCTCTATGTGTATATAGAATAAAGGACTGACAGATAATGTCTGTTTTAAGAGGGGAGGTGTCATGAAATATTCTAATCCACATATATAAATTATTAGGTAAATATGAAGCCTAACAAATAAAATTAATAAAGAAAAGAGCAAGGGTAAAATAACAGTGCTGTCACAAAGAATGTACTCGAAATCCCCCTTGTTTTCTGCGTCTGCAAATTTTTTTGTGTAACGGCTTTCGTTTGTGTTAGTATAAATGCTGACTGTATTTATTAGACAAACCCGCTTTCTTCAATCAATGAAACGTGTGCTGTATCACTTCAAGGAAAGAGGCAATTGACCAGGGATATTGCCAGTAATGACCTAACCAATTAATTTCCTAACATTGCACAACAATTACCCCTACGTTACCAGAAACTAACGAACAGATGGGACTCAACTAGGATAAAGAGTGGAAAGGGAGAGGGAAAGGAGGCGACAAGCGTGCACGCACTTAAACACGCCTCGTCGCGCGATACACACAAATGCTGCGCATCCACGCGTGTAAGGCCACATGCACTAACTTTTGATTTCAGACGTTGGACAGTGATAAAATAATAGGCACTACCCTTTCCCAGAGTTAGGTTTTAAAACGCCCACTCAATAAAATAAAAACGCCTTATTAGGAAAGATAACAATAGATGGGTTTATCGGTTGAAAAAATCATAGACTAGTAACCCAAGGGACAGCATATCTTTATCGAAAAAACAGGAGGTAGAAAATTACATT